>CAUYSK010086476.1:0-12300 GCA_963575035.1 Avahi laniger | reverse complement strand
CCGTAAAGTCTAATTTATGTGCTTGCATCTGATCAGTTGTTTTCTTTGTTTGTTTTGGTCTGATCTAAAAGAGTTGGGAAAATAAAACTGCAAGTTTAGATAATTTATCTAAAAATTTACCTGCTAAATGTACTCGCAATTTAAGTCTTAGACCTGTGTTTACATTAAGGGCTAAGGATTTTTATTTTATTTTATTTTATTTTTAAAGACAGGGTCTCACTCTGTCACGCATGCTAAAAGTGCAGTGGCACAGTCATAGCTCACTACAGCCTCCAACTCCTGGTCTCAAGGGATCCTTCTGCCTCAGCCTTCCAAGTAGCTGGGACTAAAGGCACATGCCTGACTAATCTTTCTTATTATTTGTAGAGATGGATTGTCACTATGTTCCCAGCTTGTTCTTGAACTCCTGGCCTCAAGAGGTCCTCAACACCTCATCCTCCCAAAGTGCTGGGATTACAGGCGTGAGCCACCATGTCTGGCCTGTTTATTGGCTTTTAAGGGGAGTGGTGCTGAATGTTTCTTTACTCACGTTATCATTTAGGACAGGGGTCAGCAAACTATAGCCTGTAGACCAAATGTAGCCCACCACTTGTTTTTGTAAATAAAGTTTTATTTAGGCTATTTTGTTTATGTATTGTCTGTGGCTACTTTTGAACCACAATGGCTGAGTAGCTGCAAAACATATATATATATATACACACACACACACACACACACACACACAGAGCCTGGGAAGCCTAAAATATATACTGTCTGGCAGTTTACAGAAAAAATTTGCCTAATCCTCACCTAGAATGATAAGATAAAACTATGTGATTACTGATAACTTACAAAGATCTAATTAACTATTAGCCTGAGCTTGACATTTATTTACTCAATACATATTTATATTGAATGCTTACTCTGTGCCTGTCTCAGGAGACATAAGATAGCAGAGGACAAAACAGAATTCTATGTCCTCATGGAACTTTACTTTCAGTCAAATGAAACAAACAGTGACACAGAAGTAAATTAAGAACTGTGAGGAGCGTTAATACCGTGTCTGCCAGTAGAAAACAGAACTTAGCACTTGTTAGTACTGGCTGCCCTGCCGCCTTGCTCTGTGAATTATATTAACCTATAATATGTTCATGTCTCAGTCCATCCATTGTATGTCATACATTACTGGATGCATGCTAATTTTTCAAAAATATACATATTAGCCAGTTTTCTCCCAATTCTGTTACATACTAAAATCCCAGTGTTTTGTTACTAAAATATTTAGTTTGGTGATTATCTTGATCCTGTTCTTAAAACCTATTTTTAACTAGAAGAATTTCTTTCAAAACCTATCCTATTGTAAAATTCTAAAGAAAATATTAGCAAACAAAATTAAGAACTATTAAGAATTATTAGCAACAGTACATTAAGAAAATAATGTGCCATGACTAAGTGGCATTTATTCCAGGAAAGCAAAGTTGGTTCAATATTAACTCCATTAATATTACATATCATGAAAATATAAGGGGGAAAAATCATTTCCTTTAACAAAGTTTAACACCCAATCGTGATAAAAAAAATACTCAAGGAAACAGCAATTGTGGGATACTTTCTCAACACGGTAAAATGTATGTACCTTGGTTTCACTTACGTAACATGGAACCTCTGGAGGCATTTCCACTATGATCATAAATGAAGCAAAGATGACCACTGTCTCCCTTACTACCCAGCAGTGTACTAGAGGTATCAGCCAACGCAGTCAGACAAGAGAAACCAAATAAAAGCATAACAATGTGTGTAGAAGAAATAAAATTGTGTTTACAGATGATACAGTAGCATGCCTGGGAAACTCCAGAGAATCAATGACAATTAACAGTGTACAAATTCAGTGTAGCAACAGGACAAAATTAACATGAAAAAAGCAGTAGCCTTTCTGTACACAAACAGTAAGCAGTTAAAAGACATAATGGTAGAGAAAATTCCATTGACAATAACAACAAGTATGATTAAATGCTTATTAATAAATTTAACATAAAATGTGTGAAACCTTTTTGTACCTGAAAGACTGTAAAGAAGACTTGAACAAAGAAGTCCTGAAAGACTCTAAAGAAGACTCCTGTTCTTCCATAGGATGAGCTCAATAGTTATCAGTTCTCCTTATTTATAACTTCGGTGCAATTCCAGTAATAATATCAGTGAGCTATTTTATGTAGTTAGACAGGTTGATACTAAAGTTCCTATAGAAAGATAAACACACAAGAAAACCTAGAAAACACTGAAAAATCTGGGGTAGGAGGAGAGTAGGGCCCTATCCCTACCAGACAGTGAAACATAGATAAAAGCATCATCACTAAACATGCTATGGTGCTGGCACATAAACAGACACATAGATCAGTGGAATAGAAGGTCCAGAATTAGACCAAATATATATGAAAATTTAATAAATGACAAAAATGATATTTCAAGTCAGTGGTCTAAGGATGCAGTTTTTAATGGCATTGGAACTATTTGGGAGCCAACTGCTAACAGATAAAATCAGACCCATCCCTCACATCAGTGCCAAGAAAACTAGGGTGAATTTCTCTTTAACCTTGGTGTAGAGAACAGATTCAAAATCCAGATGCAATAACAATAAAGATTGATAAATTTGACCACATTTTTAAAAAAAATTCCATTACAGACAGGGCATACTGGCTCACACCTATATACCCAACACTCTGGGAGGCCGAGGCAGGAGGATTGCTTCAGACCAGGAGTTCAAGACTAGCCTGGAATGAACATAGATCTCATCCCTACAAAAAATACAAAAAATTAGCCAGGTGTGGTGGTGTGCACCCTAGTCCCAGCTACTCAGGAGGCTGAGGCAGAAGGATCCCTTGAGCCTAGGAGTTCAAGGCTGCAGTGAGCTTTAATTACACCACTACACTCCTGGGTGACAGAATGAGACCCTGACTGTAAAAAAAATAAAAAATAAATAAAAATTCCATTACAAAAGACACCATAAAACACAGCTAACAAACTACCAGAAAGTACTTCCAGTTTATGCCTCAGAAAAGTGCTAATATCCCTACTATACAAAGAATTCTTTTAAAAAAGCAGGGCAAAGGACTAAAATCCCAAGTTAAAAAATGGGAAAACAAACAATTCACAAGAAAATATATAAAAATGGCCCACAAATATGCAGAAATGGTCATAGAATTAGAGAAGTGCAAATTCAAAAATCACAGATACAATTTTTCATGTATAAGACTGGCAAAAAAAATTTTAAACAGCAACATTTTCTGTTATGAGCTTGTGAAGAGAGACAGATCCTTCAAACATTGGCTGTGGCAGTGTCAACTGGTACATAGTTTCTGGAGGAGAATTTGGAAATGTATAACCTTTTGACCAACAATCCCACTTCAAAGAATTCACCCTGAAGACAGACCCCAAACAATACAAAAATACATGCCAAAAAGATTGGAAACAACCCAAACAACCAAACCAAACCAAACAAACAAACCACCCAACCAAACAACCCACTTTCAAACCCATGCATATGAAAGTGCTGAATAAATTGTGGAGAGCTCACACAAAGGAGTACTATATAGCTATTTTTAATAAAGAGAAAGAAGTTGTAAACTCACAGGAAGTACTTTCTAGGACATGCTGTTAAGTGAAAAAAGCAAAGCCCAAAAGATACCAGGGTGTGCTACCCTTGATGTAAGAAAATACACAAGTATCTTCTTATATGTGCAAAATAAATAAAGAAAAATAGTAAGCTAAGCAGATTGGTTATTGATAAAAGGCATTTGGTAAAGGGGTAGAAGGGAGATATGGGCACAGGGTATCAGGGATGAGGAGGGAGTGACACTTCTGTACTTATCTTTTTGTATAACTGACTCTTAGAACTATAGAAGTATTTCATATATCCCCAAAATTCAAAACAATTAAAACCAATAAGAATGTAGCAGGAACCCAAAATGGAATATAAATACTAATAAATAGCTCTGTGTTTTTCACAGAGGTATAGGTTAATAATTCTAAAATTACTTTGTATATGATAGAATCAAACATATAAGTAAATTGATTTAGACAATGAAAATTGGATTTCTCACTCTTAGAGAAGAAGTTGTAAATGAGAAGGCTAAAATGTACCTTCTAATTTTGAATCAGAATTAAAGATATTTGTATAAACTCAGTGTTATACACACACAAATGAGTATCAAAATACATACATGTGTACATGCCTGGGTTAGTGCAACTACATGTGTTTATGTTTGCTAGGAGGTCCTTGGAGCAGTAACATCCCAGTAGCTGTGACCCAACCTGGTGCCCAGATCCTAGTCTCTGAGCACCATTCTGCAATACAAGGAGCCAGGGATCCTAGAAGTAGTTGATTCCAGAACTGGGGCAGGAAAAACATAAGATGAGCCTGGAGCATCTTCTGGTTTTAAAACATAAGCAAATCCTCAATGATAAGATGGAGGCTTGTCAGTAGAACATGAGAACCAACCAGAAGGAGCTCCTGATGACCAAAACTGGAACAATTCGAGCAACAAAACAATGACAGTGTTGGATTTTAACCCACAGAATAAAATAAATGTCCATGGTTTTATTAGTTTTCTGTTGCTGTGTAACAAATTGCTACAAACTTAGCAGCTTAAAACAATGCATATTTATTATTAATATTTCAGTCACATGGCCTGGAGTTCAGGCACAGCTTAGCGGGGTCCTTTGCTCAGGATCTCACAAGGCTGCTATCCGAGCTGAAGGCGGCCTGCATTCTCATCTGGAGGCTCGACTAGGGAAAAATCTGCTTCCAGTTTCATTCAGATTATGGCAGATTTATTTCCTTGTGTTTGTAGGATTGAGCCCCTTGGGTTCTAGAAGTTTCTTGTTCTCACATCATAAAACTTTACTTCCTTACAGACCTGGGCCATCTTTTAAAGTCAGGCCCATATAGGATCATTTCCCTTTTGATTATTTCAAAGTCAGCTGACTAGGGAATTTAATTATATCTGCAGAAATTCCTTCACCTTTGCTATATAGTAGAACATAATTACAGGAGTGGTAGTCCATCACTTTTGTCATGTTCTTTGGTTAGAAGCCAAATCACAGGTTCTGCCCTCAAAATCAAAAGGAGGGGATCACACACGGGTGTTACTCACCAGAGGTCATCTGAGGTTGTGTCTGCCACAGTGGGTCCATATGGATAGAAAAAAATAGTCTAATGAACAGACAAATAAGGAAGAAAAGATAGCTCTTCCTCGTAATACAATTCCAATTAAGAAATGTGGGAGGAGAAAGGGAAATAGAATCACCATTGGCCAACACCACCGTGATCAATGTTGTAGACAAGATTTTCTAACGGATGCTGAGATTAGTGGGTGAAAGTAACACAGCATTTGCATGGTCTCAGATACTTCTCCTAAGATATTCATCAACTACAAAGAGGAAAATAGTAACTTTAAAGTGGAGGAACTTGGTGGGCACCAGCTTGACCAAGTAATGAGGATAAACCTCATCAGAAACAAGACATGGGCATCTGAATCCGTGACAATGTTGGGAGGAAGGCATGGCGCTTCCATGATCAGTTCCCAAAATGCGTGATCTCATTTCAGTGATGAAAAAATAACAGACCAAACCATATTGGAAACATTCTGCAAAACAACTGATGAGTGTTCAAAAATGTCAAGGTCATATAATGTAAGGAAAGACTAAAGGACTCGTAGAGTGGAGTAAACTAATGAGAAATAACAAAATGCAATGTGGGATGATCTCAGAAAAAAGTGGAAAAACTAGTGGAATTCAAACAAGATCTTTAGTTAAGTTTCTCTTCTAGGGAAGTTATTATGGTTATGTAAGATGTTAACATTATGGGAGGTGGGCTAAGGATGTAAGGAAACTCTATTGTACCTCTTTTCTAAATCTAAAATTAAAAATAAAAGTTTTTTAAAAAAATTGTATAGATTTAGGCTGAGAATTTTTCAGCAAAAGTAGAAATTCAGGTAACTTATGTTTCATTTTAGTTTACTGCACCAAAATTTTACACATTGCTGTGTGCATGGTCATTGGAGAATGCATAAGTGTAAAATGGTGCAATTTGCAGTACAGTTTTTTCCGGTTGTATTTTTTCCATTGTGCTTACCTCATTATAGACACAGACAAGGGAAGAACATGGGCCCTTCTTTAAAAACTTTTACCGTTAAAGTGCTCTAATAAAGTTGGTTTGTTCACTGTGCATGGCAGTATTCTTTCTAAAAATTATTACCAAATTTTATTTGAAAGGTTTTACTTGTGACTAACATATGTCATGCAGTCCATGGTTTTGAAGGTATTTACGTAACTCGGTTGCTTCAAAGGGCTCTGAATTTCCTTCTTCACACGGACGGTGAACACTAACAAGTCTTCCGTGCTGCATTTCTCAGATGCGTGCACTGAGTCATCATCTGCTGTGACTGTGCTTACGCCTGTGCTTATGGAGGATGAAGTTATTTCTTAGTAACCGTAGTTACCATAGTTACTAAATCATAGTAACTATGACTTAGTAGTTATGAAACTGTGGATAGAAAGAGGATAAAAGAAAATGAGGAATTTAAAATGGTTTGGCCAAATCTGTCTTTATCATGGAAGAGCTCTTGTTTGTTTCTTTAACAGGATAAATTTAATCCATGGGTTTTCTCATTGCTTTAAATGGACATCTGTCTTAGAATTGCACCAGACAGCCAGTCGTGCTGCTGGGCTGTGGCAGTATTTTATGAATCATGGGATGGGTTTCTTACAGCCTTTTTTATTTTTATTTGAAATATTGTATATAAGAGCAGTGCCTCGGGCATGCACAGTCTAAGCCCTGGTGCCCTGTGTTAACATAAAATTACTGTTTGTTTTTACTGTCACGAGTCTATGAATCCAGTCTGTCATACAGAAGTGATCATTATAATGTAAGCACTTACTGTCTTACTGCGGCTGATTCCCCAGTGACATTTTTAAAAGTCTGTATTTGGCTGCAGAGTGCTTTAAATTTCTAAATGGACTGTAGATTGGAGGCCTGAGGGTATTTCATAGGAAGCACACAGCCCTGCAGTGAACACACAGCAACTTTTGTAGATCTGTAGCCAAGTTGGTGATCAGCATTTACCCTCGAAATTATTTTGGTCCAGAATATTAAGTGTTTTTTACTTTACATTTAAGTATTTGGTATTAATATTAATTTACTGCAAATGTCTAAAAACTAAATGAATAGTTAAACAAAGTCTGTGCTGTTTGTCCAGGTCTTTTATCCCACTCTCAGTAAAAGCAGCTTCTCGTGGTTTCACAGCACATGTTTCTTAGTGTCCATAAAGCCGTGTGTTTGCTTTTTACTTTATCTGAAATGAGAGTGGCAGTTGAACACTTGGAAATACATAGGTGAGTTTTACATTCTTCTACAAAAGAAGCCTAAACTCCTGAAAACAATTTGAGATTTATTTTTTAGTACTATTTTAAGAACTATTTATACCTGTCGTCTAAACTGACAATCATACTCCTGCCTCTCTGGCTGTGGCAGATACACCCGCCGTTAGAGTTATTAGGGAGTGACGGTCCTGGGAGACTCCCAGACCGTGCCTCCCTGGTCTGCCTGGCTGTGTGGCACACAGACCCCATCGTAGAGAAACACGAGAGAGTTGTCTTGCATCGTAAACACCAGGCTTTGTGTCGCGTGTGTCACGACCTTCATGCGGATGAAGTGGTGGTGATCTTCAGGACGTAACGTCTTTCTCTACTCAATTGTGATTTTAAAAAATTTTTTTTTACTTGAGACAGGGTCTTGCTCTGTTGCTCAGACTGGAGTGCAGTAGCATCATCATAGCTCACTGCAACCTCAAACTCCTGGGCTCAAACACTCCTCCAGCCTCAGCCTCCCAAAGTACTGGGATTACAGGCGACCCCACTAGGCCAACTCAGTTGTGATTCTTTTTAGCAATATACATAGCTGTGTAAGAGCAGGCCCTGTGGGGCAAAGCAGTTAGCTTGATCTAACATGATCACAGGACTACCATACCAAAAGGCCCAGCAGTTTTCTTCGTGTGTGTGTGTGTGTCTGTGTGTGTGTGTGTGTGTGTGGTGTGTGTCTTTCCAGTTTCCTGAAGGAAAGGGGGAGGATAGAAGATAAAACAGTGTGGTCCTCATGTCATGAGAGCTAGTGCCTTGAGGATTGTGCTGTATTCACCTGCCTTTTTAATTCCATTATATTTTTACTCTCAGAAATGCATCTAACCCTCTGAGCCAGAAAGTGAATTGAGATTGTCAGCTACCTCCAATAATTTTTAAATTTCAAAATCCTGTCTCCTGCCTTCACATGACTCATTATCTTTTATCAATAAAGTTGTGTCTTTTCATTTAAATTATATCTCAGATTATGATGTATTAAATATTTGTTACACTAAGGAAGGGATTGAAGGAGTAAAAGGCATGATTCCTGTCTCAGAGAGCCAACATACCTCAAAGACAAACTGAACAAACATTAAATGAGTGGAAATTAAATAGATGACTATTGCTATACTTGCAATAAAGATCAAAAGAGATACAGAATAATATTCCATTTAGTGATCATATACACTACAGTTTATAGTAGTATATTTTATGTTTCTTAATGGAGGTCTTCTAAGTTTATGCAAAATTTCTGATTGACTAATTGGGAAGCTTTTTTTAAGAAATCTATTGCTATGAAGTAATTGTCAGGCACTCTGTATGCCGGCCCACCTGGAAACTAGTTTAGATTCAGGAGGATGAGTTTGGCTTAACAATCTCAGACTCCTTAACTGGGTGGAAGAAGAAGCTGAGTCAAGAGATTTCAGCTACATGTTGATTCATCTTTGGGTCTGGGAACTGAACCTTTCGGCAGGACTTTTGTTAAATGTGTTTATTCATGTTTTCTCTTTGTTTTACAGAGAAAAAGGTGAAATATTACACTCTTTGAGCTATGGCTTTTCCTATATGAGACCATACCTTTTGTGAACATAAAAATTAAATGTAGCTGTGTCTTGGTTTTGCATGATTGCAGTATTAATGCAAAGGATTCCCCGCTCCCCACTCTCCCTTCTGTGTTTTACAGGTAGTCAGATGCCACCCCAGCCACCTGGGAGCCAGTCAGAATCCAGCTCCCATCCTGCCTTGAGCCAGTCACCAATGCCACAGGAGAGAGGTCAGTCTCCAATTCCTGTCTCAACTGCGGTGCTTTGAGTACATAAGCGTCTGTGAGTTTGCTTACCTATGCATCTCCTTTCAAATAATTGTTTTTAAAAGGACATTGTGTTTCCTTATCAGATGAAAGAAATAAACAAGAACCCTAGCAACAAACTTGGAGAGGAGGGAGAATGCTTTCTTGCAGATTGGGTGAAGTTTTACCAAAGTGCAATTCAAGGCCCAAAGAATATAAATGTCCACATAGCACCATGAAGCATAGTTTATATATGGCTATAGTCTGATATCTGATCTGTGTAAGACTATGAAAGATTCAATTTGGATATTAGTGCTAGTGAAATAAAATGTCAAGAGCTTGTGTTTGGGGGGTCAGTGTGTGTATATGTGTGTATGTGTTTAGCTGCTTTGACCAACTGCTTGTTTCGTGATATTTAGTGGTAAGATTTTAGACCCAGAGCAAGACCTTGTATTATAAAATTGTAAAATCTCAGAACCAGAGCAGACCTGAATGATCATGTAGTCCAGTCACCTCCAGAAACTGAGAACCGCAGAAGTTAGGTGCGACATCCTCATTCTCAGGAGCTCACTAATGCCAGAGCCAGAAAGTAGAACATGGACTTTTCCTGAAGCTGCCAGCTCTGCCCTTCAGTCCGTCCTGCTGTCCCTGCAGTACACTTGCTGTTGCCCTGGCAGAGACCTTAGGCCTTCAGTTGTCCTCTGTCCTTTCTCCCCTCGAATAGTGAAGCTGCTCTTGGTGGTTGTGGTGGCAGTGATTTTAACCCAGATAGGTGTATTGCAAGGGGACGAGCCTGCCTCTTGCCCAGCCAGTGCTGTGGCAGTCCCTTCCCCTTGCTGGGGGTCAGGGTTCACCTCCTGCACCCCACACTACATCTGCTTCTCTCCTCTCCTCTCTCACGGGCCCAGCCTGCAAGCTGCTACTTACAGGGTTTCTGATCCCTAATGTTTATAACTATTTCTGTATAAGTTGTAGAGATGATGATTTGCTTCTAGTTAGAATTATAAGGTTTATTTTACATGTTAAAAACTCAGCAGCACATTGTTCAGAAAGCAATGCCAGTGAAACAGTGAATGAGTCCTATTGATACAGCTTGCAGATAGAAAGTGATGATTTCTTTCCTAATGCTTTTATGTATTTAACTTATTAATTACAGTTTGAGGTATAATTCCCTTATCGAGATAATATACTACACTTTAATGATGGTTTTCAAACTTCAGGCTGAGAACCATCTGGAGGGTTGCTGGGCCTCACCCCCAGATTTCTGATTTAGAAGATTTGGGGTGGGATACTTAGGAGTTCCTAGTATCGCTAGTGCTAATGGCCTAGGACCACACTTTGAGAACCAGTGCCTTATAACCGTAGGATAATATGTTTTAGTAATTGTGCGAATGCGTGCATTTGTGTCTCTAAACTCTCCACTGTGACCTGCTGTAAATTGCCCTTTCGTCTCCTATTGCCTGTTCTGTGTTAACTCCTCGTTGGCTCTGGTCATTTTGAAGACCTTACAGAAGCCCATAAAGAGGGTACTGGCACCAAACAGGCAGGAATTCTCACTGAGGTCCTTTTTGTTGGCCCTGGTGGCACCTGTGTCGTGTTGCTGGGTCAAAGGGGAAAAGGAAATTGTCTTGCACTGGGTGCCTGCTCGGGGCAGGCCCAGAACTAAGGTGAAGCTGTTGTTGTTATTCCATTTAATCCTCTCGGTAACCCCGAAACATCACTCCCACTGGTACAATTCTTATTTTGCAAGTGTTAAAAGGTAAGAGGTCCCTTATTTGGAAGTCCTACAGTTTAAATCTTTATTACCAATAAGAAAAAAAAGAGAAACCCCCTCAGATCTTCTAACAATCTCTCTCCTACCGCTTCCACTTTATAAACGTTTGAGAAATTTGGAAATGTAGGAAACCAAATGTGAAGGGCAGGAAGACAGTGAGGACACTTAGCTAAATTAAACTTTTAACTTAAACTAATACACTTTCAGGACAAAATCTAGGTTTTTCCGTGGAAACTACCATGTCAATATGTTTGTGATTTTTTCCTCTGGTTGCCTTCGTCATATGTGGTGTAGTTCTGGTAACTGATTCTGGATATGTAACAATCTGGGTGGTTACAATGACCATTGCCTTCAAATAGTAAGTATAAATTTTATAAGTTGCTAAATCTGAATTGGTTTTTATGAATTTGTTCTCTAAAGCTTCTCTGAAAGACTGTGCTAGAGACATTGTTGTGTGCATTCCCTTTTGTGCTTTTTGTTGGTTCGGCAACCCCCTGGAAAGGAAAACTTCTTATTTTAAAATGACTTGTATGTTAGGTGATGCTTTTCCATACGTGAATTAAATTTCCTCTAAAACTAGGTGGCAACGATCAAAAGAAAATGGCTTATTGTTTGTTAAAATTTAGGAATAAATATTAGCTTCTGATAACATTTGACCAAATGATCAAACAACGTTTGATCAGGTGTTTAAATAGCAAATGACAGCCACTCTAATGCTTCAGCACAATAATAAAAATGTTTGTTTGTTTTACCGTCATTTGGTGTGTACCAACAGCGTAACCAGTGTAAAGTAGATCTAAGAAAACTCTTGTTAGAAAATTACCCAGAGTTGATTCCCTCATGTCAAAAGTAATTTAACTTCATTTGTACTCTTACAATTGATATTTGTCCCTCTTACTTAGTAAAGTGCTGAAAGAAAAAGGAAAAAAAAATACATCAATGAGTTAGTATCTTTTTTTAAATAATGTATTTCTCAGAAACCACAGACTTTGATAGACAAAGTAAGCACATTACTTCTCTGCTGCTGAGTGCTGGAATAACCAAGTTGAAAAGTTCTTTTTTTTTTTTTTTTTTTTTTGAGACAAAGTCTCACTCTTTTGCCCGGGCTGGAGTGAGTGCTGTGTAGCTCACAGCAACCTCAAACTGCTGGGCTCAAACAGTCCTTCTGCCTCAGCCTCCCAAGTAGCTGGGACTACAGGCATGCGCCACCATGCCCGGCTAGTTCTTTTCTATATATTTTTAGCTGTCCAATTAATTTCTTTCTATTTTTAGTAGAGACGGGGTCTCACTCTTGCTCAGGCTGGTCTTAAACTCCTGAGCTCAAACAATCCGCCTGCCTCGGCCTCCCAAAGAGCTAGGATTATAG
>CAUYSK010086473.1:0-24715 GCA_963575035.1 Avahi laniger | reverse complement strand
TAATTTCTTTCTGTTTTTGGTAGAGATGGGGTCTCGCTCTTGCTCAGGCTGGTCTCGAACTCCTGAGCTCAGAACGATCCGCCCACCTCGGCCTCCCAGAGTGCTAGGATTACAGGCGTGAGCCACCGCGCCCGGCCCTTATTTATACTATTCTTTGAACTTTTCTCTACATTGAAATTTTTCAAAGTAAAAAAGTGAAGATAAAAGTAGACTCACTCTCTGGAGTCAAGATTAGACAGATTCTCTTAGGGGGAAAGGATCAGGATGGGGCATGAGAGGGCTTCTCTGGCGCTTTTCCTGGTCTATTTCATAATCTGGAGATTGCTGGCACACATGTGTTCAGCTAGTAAAAATTCATCAAGCTGGAGACTTATGACTTTTTGTAACTTTTCCATATATGTATTTCAATTAAAATTTACAAAAATATAGATGTCAGAAAATGTGGAAAACTCATGAATGCATCAACAGATCACCAACTGAAGAACAAAACTCTGCGTGCCTGAACATATCTATTTTGTCTATGTGTATATCTGTCTAGCTATCCATCCATCCTTCCAGAGACATCATTTTTGGCTATGCTAAAAATAAATTTAGAATATAGATAATTTTTTTAAAGAGTAACAGTAAGATATTTAGTTAAATGATTATAAACCACATGCATTCAACATACTTTTCTTGAGCTCTTATCATGTATTCCAGACGATGTCTAAGTATTAGGTGTGAGGTGGTGAACAAAATAGAACTGTCAGTTGGGTTGAGAAAATGGACATTAAACAAATGAATGTACAAATAAAATTTTAAATTATGATAAATACTGTAGTGTGAAATGACAGGGCATTATGAAAAAAATAGCAGAAGTATCCTAAAAAGATGCCACCAATTATAGTTGACCTCTGTGATTAAAGAGTTTTAAAATATACAGCACTGTGAAATGAATGGTCTATAACATGAAATATGTCACAGCCTTATTGGAATCTCTGTAAGTTAACAGTTGAATGGTTAGCAGGACTGCTATCAGAATCAGCTAGGCCTCTGCCTTACACAAACAGTTAGAAATTGGTAAACGATTTATGTAAAATATTATAACATTCGTAAAATCCATTTATGAGTTCTTTATTCCTGCAACAGATTTATATGGCAAAAAATAATATTTTCATTATATACATTTTAAAAATTGGTAGATATCTTTGATATCAGGAAATATAAAAACATTGCATGCATAGTATTCGAAAGACGCAAAATTTGTAACACCATTTTTACTGAAGCCTTGTAATTAATTCTCCTAAATATTAGCCTACAGGATTTTGAGAGTCTCCCTATTCGAGTGCCTGTCCCTGCACCAACACAGGCCTCAATGTTTTAAACCTTTTGTACCTTTATTAGATGAAAAAGGAAATACATGCCATTTATAAAAGATAAGTTATTTAATTCAGATAGAAGGAAAGTTGTTTCCAATGTCCTTTGTCATATCACTTTTAATCAAGGAGCGAGTGACACAGAGGCAGGTGTATATTGTTTCCATTAGCAAAGTTTCAGGAATTCATTAAGACACTGAACTTGGCATTCATAAAATGGTATTTCTTGGACCTTACATGTGGAAACAGTTGTTTATCAACTGGAAAGTTATTTTAATTAAATACAGAAACAATGGTAGCTGTTTTCTTAGCACAATACTTTGTATTCATTCTTTGTCTGGAGGACATCTAAATTTATAAGGTAAATACTTGTTAAGCCAAGTATTACTTTAATATCTATCTTCCAATCAGAATTATATATTTAAAGCACCCAAGAATTTCAAAATATAAAAGGTGAAAATAAAAATATAGTACAAGTATATGCCATGTTTTTATTACTGGTATGGGCATAATATTTATTCTTAGTCTGTCTTATTCTTTTCTTTTTAGCTATCTTGTTTCACAGAGCATGTTTTTCTGCCACATGTCCTATTTATATAACACTGGAAAGCTATGACTTAAGAAGGTTTGCAAATGTCCCAACTTAAAATATGGTAAATTAACTCTCAAATTTTTACAGATTGGATTCGTGAAGAAATGAATTATATCTATATCTTCTTTAGGAAAAGATTATGTTTTTAACATATTATTGGTATAACTAAATTTGCACTAGAGAAATTTTGTTCCTGAATTATTGTCACACTATGATTTTATATATAACTTGGATGAAGTTACTAATTTGAGAATGGGAATATTTTTGTCCAGAAAGGGAACTACATGTTTTAGTAAAGAACCAAGACAACAGAGAAATAGATTAGAAAGAAGAAAGAGAAGGTGGTAGGACGGAATGAGGGAAATTGATTGACAGCTGCTTGCCTGAAGAGAGGCTAAGAATAGAAAAAGAGAAGAAATGTTAAATATCTAAGAGTGAATAGAAGCTAACTTACTGATTTTCTAATTGAATTGTGTATTTCTAAGCCTGATTTCTTAAAAGAAGGCAAAAATAGAATATCTTTGGGCTTTATTTCAGAAAATAAAAAAAATTGATACAAAATGACTATCTAAATAAAGTTCAACTACTTTACTTTCTTCATGTTATGCAAAAGTATATGAAAGTGACATACTACCAGAAATAATTTAAATGTTTTAGCCTTAGTTTTAATATCAGCTAAAGAACGTGTACTCATATTTGTCCTTAATGAAGAGTCCAATCATTGCTTGAAGAGTTGTCACCACTGGAAATATTTAATACTACACTAAAATAACAAGGGTGGCACCATAGTCAAATGAAGGCTACGTTGGAATAGTCCCATATTGCTTCATATGTAAATGAATCATAAAAATAGTGCTGAGATTGCTTTTTATGCAAGATGGAACTTCGTGTTACAGATGCAAAAATTCAATTCTAAATACATAATTACTATTACAGTCATAATGTGTTTTTCTCAACACCTAAACAAACAACTAAAACCCTCTGGGACCAAGATGCCCTAGGCAGTCATGCTCCATTGGTTCTATCTTTCTGAGAAGTACAGGCCATGAAGCTTACGGGGAAGGGGCGTTGTAATTAGCAGCTTCTTTCAACCCAGTGAAATACTTCTTTTACCTATCTGTGTAACCAGTTAACCATTCAGTCATACAGGATGCTTTAATAACACTTTACATATTCTGATTCCATGGAAATTGGGAAAATTATCATAGTAATAAATTATTCTACAGAAGACCAAACTCAATGCAAACAGTTTGAAACAATATAAAATTTCACACTCCAGTCCTACTTTTAGTTTAAAATTACAGTATCAGTATTTCTCAAGGTCAATACAAACTGTAACTTCTGTGTAATTACATGTCAAGAATGGAGTAATTATATGTTCAGTATCTGACATGAAGTAGCAGTACAAAACTGTAGTTCAAATATGATTTTCTGTACCACATTGGCAACTGTTCACAGCTAAACTGCATGGTGTGTCCCATAGATAGTCTAAAGTTTAGACTCTAAATGGTTTCATTATAATTGCTGAACTACATTACATATGTTAGTTTATAACATGAAATGATTCAGGTAAAGAAATAATTTGATTCCTTTTTTCATTTTAACAACAGCTCCAACTTATGGGGATACATTATTAATTTGGTAAATTTCAGTAATTAAAAAATGTCTAATACATCCAATGAGTCAATCCAATGAAAATGTCTCAAGAAAATGTGAATGTAATTGCATAAATACATTTACACATTTGTAATAAAAAAATATTTTTCAAGATAAGCTTTATAAAATACAATTATTGGCCGGGCGCGGTGGCTCACGCCTGTAATCCTAGCACTCTGGGAGGCCGAGGTGGGTGGATCGCTCAAGGTCAGGAGTTCGAGACCAGCCTGAGCAAGAGCGAGACCCTGTCTCTACTAAAAAATAGAAAGAAATGATCTGGACAACTAAAAATATATATATAGAGAGAAAAAAATTAGCTGGACATGGTGGCACATGCCTGTAGTCCCAGCTACTTGGGAGGCTGAGGCAGAAGGATTGCTTGAGCCCAGGAGTTTGAGGTTGCTGTGAGCTAGGCTGATGCCATGGCACTCACTCTAGCCCGGGCAACAAAGAGAGACTCTGTCTCAAAAAAAAATATATATATATATATAATTATTAATTTTTCATTCAAATAAGTGTTTAAAAGTCCTAATGCTTTCAGTCACCTTTGTACATAAAATGCTACCATATGTAAAGCACTTTTCTTATTCATTGGGAAAGATCATCCCTACTTACTGAGGAAATAAATAAGTTTTATATAAATGACATTGAAAATTATGACTTTTATGGTTGTCCCTCACAATTTCTATTAGGATAACAATCGTCAGAGTAAGTATAGTCCATGTTCTGTGTTTGTGGTGAACAGGGGCACACATACAATCTGTCATGTCTGATAAATTTACATTTTTTCTTTATATTCTCTCCTTCCTCCCTCTTATTATTTCTTATAGCTAACTTCGAGACTAATGAAGAGGTTGGGGGTAATTTCAGAAGAAAAAAAGAACCTCTAAAACTTGATAAATCATTGACAATAAAATGTTTCCATATTTAACCCTATTGTTGAAGAAACGAGTAAGCGCAGTATTAAGTACAGGAATTTGGAATGTTTGTACCCCATCAATTATCTTAGTTTTCAGCTGAGCCCAAGTAGGACTTCTCCATAGTTCTAAAACATGATTTATTTTACTTACACACTTTATAATTTCTTTGTATTTATATGAGCTACCCTGAATTTTACATTCCTGTTAATTACCGAAGTTTTGTCAAATACTACAGAGAAATATTACTAAGCCTCTTTTGATGGAGTTTTCATCCTTTTATTTGGACAGGTAGACACATATCTTCTTTTTTTCCAAGCAACACTAAACAAATTACCTGTGCTATTTTGACAAGTGTCATTGCTGACTAAAGAAGGAAAAGTATCAGATACCAGGTCTACTAACCAGACATTGGCTTTAGTGGAAATCCACTGTGGAAGAGCTGGGTAATGGTTGCTGCCAAGGCTACATTAGGTAAACCAGGGATCCTGCTAAACACCCCCTGGTGCAATGGCTGGGAAATTCATTACTAAAACGTAGTAATCATCTTGCACAGTACCAGCAGATTGCACACATTACCTCCTGCAGACTGAAGTGGGAATAACTAAAAGAAAAAGGGTAATGATGGTCGGGGGAAATTGAATTTTCATGGCACTGATCTTCTGTGTCATTCTATTTGCATGAGAACAATGTTAGCTGCAGACATTACAGGACCCTAATGAGAACAGGAGCTTCTCCCGATGGGCAGGAGCCAGGATGGGTGTTGATGAAACCAATCTATCAACGAGATTTTAAAAGGTGCAATAGTTCCTGCCTTGCTCAGAGCCCGTGTGGGTGGGCCTTCCATCTAAGAAGAGGAGAAATTAAGAATGATGACTTGAGAGAGTTCAAAGCACACTCGCCTCTCTGTCAGCTGGCTCTTAATGATAACGTACTACTGCTTTCTTTAAAGAGCTTCATGTCTTATTCAGGGTAAATGGCGAAAATGTGGCATTTTAGAACCCATGATGTGTTTTTCTATTGATGCTGTCACTGTGACCAGCCGCTAAAGGAAGAGTTGTTTGTCAGTTTCCATTCTCTTCAGTGATTTATCAAACAGTGGCAGTTCATGCATGCAGTATCAGAAGTGGAATAAATAACTGAACAGCTCCACACTGAACACTCATATATTTTATTAAGCTGCCACCAACCCTGGGGCAATTCAGCATGTCAGAAGACAAACTAATCTGGGGGAGTCTCTTAGCACATACTTTTAGTTATAAGCTAATACTTACTACAAGTATTAATTATCTAAGATGTGAAAAACATATCTTGAGCTGCAAAAGCTTGAGATGCATTTACCCCTTAGCTCTGTGTCATGAGGAAAGTAGTAATGATATTCATTATTAATGTATTCAATTCGTAAACCACTTTTCTCCAAAGAATTCAACGGTCTCCTGCAGTATCCCCAATTACATACATGAACTTACCTCAGATGGTGAGCAGTTTTTTACACACTGAAGCTATATTAGTGACTGAATAGATAGTTCTCTAAACCATAGCTATTTAAGGGCAAGTAATATTCTTCAAACATCCATAGCAGGGGCCATTCCCATGAAGGCTACACTGACCAATATATGCATTGAGAGAAGTTCTACCAACCATTTTTGGTTATCAATGTGTTCTACCCAATGTTGGCACAGGGGCCTTACTGAGTCCTGCCTTTTGTCTAATTGATGCATTGTACAGTGCCAACTTAAATATACTTCAAAGTTTTCATTGTTAACATTTTTCACCCTGGGCTCAGCCTGTGAGAGAACAGTGCTAGGATATACTTTTAGTGGCTGTACGGGGAATGTATGGGGGTAAGGCAATTTGAATGAGATTCATTTCATATGAGAATTTTGAGTTTGTAATTTTTATGTTTCCCCTCCTGGTTTTTAAACCAAACAACTGAATTATGATGACCTAGGCTAAAAGTAGGGGCAATCAAAGCTATATTTCTGTAGTTTCACTGTATATGATTATTTCTTATCTCCCACAATTCCTATGAGAATTTCAGTAGATTTGTATGTGCTAAAATTTAACATCTAAGTAATAATGTTTGTCCTCCTGAATAAAATATAAGTAAAGTCTAATACAGAAATAAACTGTGTCCCCAAAGATTTGGTTTTAAGAACGCAGAATGAATTTCCTAATAAGCAATAGTTCTCTTCAACATACAATGAAGTGAAAAAAGAATTTTCAAATTAATTTATGCTCAGCATGCAAAAAACAGGTAATACACACGTTCTTTTTTGACACTAATTGCTAACAACACCCATGGACTCCAACAGCCTTCAGGGTTACCTTATCCTTTTTACTGGAAGTAGAGAAGATGTGTAAAGAACTTTTCCACTCCCACACAGAAAACAAAATAATTCTTCAAGTATAAACGTGTTATGTGCTTCTCTCTTTGGAAATTCAGTGTGGGAATTAGAGAATCATTAAGTTATCATAATGAAATAAAATAACGCTTTTAGCAAAGGTCATTGAAGTTAAATGTAGTTTGGCACAAGAAGATTCAATTAATTTTTAGACATTTTAACCTTTTAATTATGTGCTATCTTAAATATACTTGGTAATACTAATTGTTAAGTATGGAATCTCCTGGTTAGTACGTTGGAACAAAACATTGAATTATTTTCTGATTTTGCTGTAGTAGCCAAAAATTAGCGAGTCAAAGAAGAAAATAAGAAAAATGTTAAATGCATGTCACATCTAACATATAATAAGTGCCATAACAACATGGTTTTCAATATTTAGTGTACATCGGAATCATTTGGAGGGCCGATTGCAATATCTATTACTAGCTCCATCTCAGAGATTCTGGTTAAGTAGGTCTGGGGTGGGGCTGGGGTCTGAGAGTTTGTATTTCTAACAAGCTCTCAAGTGATATTGGTGCTGCTGGTATGGAGACCACACTCAGAACAATTGATATGAAAGAAAGAGTACAACCGTTAGAGAATGAAGAATGCTATTCACATTCTAGGCTTTTTGCTCATGAGTTAGCTTAATCCTTCTGAGTTCTAATGTATATATAAAAAAGGAATGCTAAACACTAGCACAAATTTAAGACTAAATGAAGTGCTATTTACTCATTTATAAAATGCCTGCAATATTACATGAGCTTAACAATGTTAAAAATTTATTTCACAAATACTACTGAAATATTTGAAAGAAAATGTGTTGTAATTTTTCACAGCAACATGCAATAGATAGGAAAATGTTCTTTCCACTGAATTTCAAATAACCAATATGTATGACAATTGGTTTAACTAATAATGGTTTTTCAATGTCATAGGTGTATTAGTATGTTAACAGCTCAATCAGGCTTCAAATACAGCTGATATTTGGAGTTCAATTAAATTGGCATTAACATCAATTTGTGTGTGGAAAATGAAAAATGCTTTGTATGCATTATGATATAATCTTACATTATTTAACATGGTCTCAAATAAATCAGATCTGAATAAATTTCCAAGACATTTTCTAGCTGATATCAGCCCTTCCTTGATTCATTTCCAACTGGAGCTTACCTACAACCAGACCAGAAGGACACACAATTTATGACAAAACTGAAAGAGAAAGCTAGGAAAAAAAATGAGGAGATCTTTCTTCCATATTGTTTATTTTCTATGTTTTCAAGTTCATGATTCCAAATATTTATTGTGTAAAGTAAAAGAGAAATGATTGAGACTAAAATTGTACTAAAATGATATTGGGGAGTGGGTACTTCACTTCTTACTAGAACTACTGAAGTATTTTAGCAAACTGGACCAGTGCATGGCACTTGTAGGAGGTCTACCTTAATCTTAAAGGCAAAAGAAATGATTCAACAGTGTTAGAAGCAGGGGTAACATAGTGAGATTAGCACTGTAAAATTACTTTAGCTAAAATGTGGAAAATGGAATGGACACAGTCCAGAATGGATTCAGATGGGACATATACTAGTCCAGGGGATAATAGCTAGACTAGGTTAATACAGGTGGAGTGGGAATAAAGAGGAGCGATTGGAGGAATAGCTAAAAAAGTAACATTAGGAGGTTGCACTAATGCCATGGATATGAAAATAGGAAAAGAGTGCTATATGGACAGGAAAGTTAGATGTTCAGATTGAGCTGAAGAACCTCTGAGACAAAGAAAAGGAGATTCACATAGGTGATGGGTGCTATGGAGAGAGCTCAGAAGAGAGGTCCAGAGGAAGATGGAAATTTTCATGCTTGCTAAAAAGAATGGCAATAAAAGCAGTGAATGCACAGGAGTGCTTCTAAGCAAGAAGAGAAGAGGGCTCTAAGATTTTACATGAAGTAGACTGGAACAAGCTGTAAAAGAAACTAAGAAAGGAAGGTGAGGGAGGTTGAAAGAGAGCAAGGAAGTGCTAGATCATGGAAGGTGAAAATAGGAAGTGTTTTAAGGAAAGAAATAGGAAATAGTCAGTGATGTCAAATGTTTCAAAGAGATCCAATAAAAACTGAAAAATGTGCAGAGTTTAATAATAGGGTGGTAACTGGTGACTTTTAACAAAACCGTTTTAGTAGAATAATTAGACCTGAATTCAGATCAGAGTAGGTGGGCTAGTTTTCAATGAAATAACTAACATATGTGTTAGTTTTTCATTGCCATTGTAACAAATTGCCAAAATTTACCAGCTTAAACAACACAAATTAGGTATTATAGAAACCTGGAAGGGAGAGGCCAAGATGGTGGACTAGTAGCAGCCCCCACACACCGCTCTCAAGTAGAGGATCAAAAGTTGCAAGTAGATGCTCACCTTCAGATAGTCCTTCTTGGAGAGAACATTGTAAATCATCAGAGAAGTGACAGGAGACACTCAGAGGGAAGGAGAAGGAAACAGGGTGATCCACTTGCCAAGACCATAAGGTACCTGGGGGAGGCATCCACACATGGGGAAGGATCAGAGAGAAACCCGAGGCTCCATGCTCTACCTGGAAATACTGCAATCCAAGTTATGAGGGTGCCCCGCCCCCACCATTGGCCTCTGTACTGATCAGGAGCTGTTTTGAGACTATGTGGTAACATTGCACTGGAGGGTGGGCACAGGACAGACACACTTGCTTTCATTCCAGGGTTGTTTCAACTGATGCCATTCTGAGCTCTAAGATCTGGAGCACCCAGTCTGCACAGGAATCAGCTTACCCGTAACTGACTCCACATCACCCCTGTCAGTACAGAAAGGGAGCAGAGAAAGCAGACACTCCATGCTCCATGACCAGGAAGCAAGCATGGGCCCAGCCAACACACTGAGGATTTCAACAGTGCAGGTACCAACACCACTCAGGAAGTCCCAGGGTAACATGTTCAGTGGGACCTGCATGGGGACAGAAACCCAGCTGTCAAGCAACCCGGCCCCCATGACCCCACATGCCACCCAGTGGACCCACCCAGTGCCTGTGATCCAGTGCTCTTCCATGGACCTGCTAGGCATGAGCCACGCTCCACCATGTGCCACCACTGCACTTGGACATGGGTGGAATTATGCCCACAGCCTTGACATCCAGGGCCACCACCTAAATAGCCTCACCAAGGAACAACTGCCACTGTGACAGGGAGACCTGGGCAGATCAATCTCCCACAATGCCTGACTCTGTGGAGAAAGACTTACCCAGTTGCCAACCTGAGCTTCCAACAGTGTCTGGGAACCAACCCACCACTCCATACGAAGATGCCCCAGCACCGGTTTGGAAAGTGTTCATAGTGCCCAAAATGATTTACAGATTCAATACAATTCCCATCGAAATCTTATTTCATAGATCTAGAAAAAAAATCCTAATCTTCATTTGGAACCAGAAATGAGTCTGAATAGCTAAAGCAATCTTAATCAAAAGAGCAAACCTAGAGGCATCACATACCTAACTTCAAATTATACACTGAAGCTATAATAACCAAAACAGCATGGTACTGCTATAAAAGTAGAGACATATCCCAATGGGACAGATTAGAGAAGAAGTATAACTAAGGGGAACTTAATTAAATTAAAAAGCATCTGTAGAGTAAAAGAAATAATCAACAGAATAAATAAGAAACCTACAGAATGGAAGAATATATTTGCAAACTATATATCTAACAAAGGACTACGAAGAACTCAAACAAATCAGAAAGAAACAAACAACACCACCAAAAAGTGAGCAGAAGACATGAACAGAATTTTTTCAAAATAAGGTAGACAAATGGCCAAGAAACACGTAAAAATGCTAAATATCACTAATCATCAGGGAAATGCAAATTAAAACCACAAGATACTACCTAACCCCTGTCGGAATGGTCATTATTAAAGTCAAAAAACAATAGATGCTGGAGCAAATGCAGACAAAAAAGAATGCTTATACATTGTTGGTGAGACTACAAACTCGTACAACACCTATGGAAAAGAGAATGGAGGTTCATCAGAGAAATAATAGCAGACCTACCACTTGATCCACCAATCCCACTACCGGATATCTATCCAAAGGAAAAGAAATCATTTTATCAAAATACAACTGCACTCGAATGTTTGTTGCATCACAATTGACAATTGTCAAGATACAGAATCAAACCTAAGTGTCCATTAATTCACAAGTAGATAATGAAAATGTGTTTATATATATATATATATATATACACATACACACACATACGCACACACACACACACACACACACATACACACACACACCATGGAGTACTACTCGGTTATAAAAAGGAATCAAATAATGTCTTTCACAGTAACTTGGATAGAACTGGAGACCATGATCCTAAGTGAAGTATATCAGGAATGGAAAAATGAACACCACATGTCCTCACTAATAAGTGTGAGCGAAACGGTGGGTACTCACAAGCACAAGGAGATGTAAAGGGCTTTGGAAACTAAGAAGGAGGGGAAGGAGGAAGAATAAGAGGGGGGAAGGAGGAAGAATAAGAGTGGGTAAGGGATAAAAACTTACCCGTCTGGTACAATGAACACTGTCCTGGTGATAGGCATACTGAAAGCCCTGACGTCAGCCTTATACAATGGATACATTGCATAATGTATCCATGTAACAAAAACATCTGTACCCCCTCAATATTTTGAAATTTAAAAAAAAATCTACAGAAGTCTGTATAAGTCTCACTGGGCTAAAATCATGATGTTAGCAGAATTTCTGGAGGTTCTATCAAAAGATCTGTTCCCTTGGATTTTCTAGCTTCTAAAAACTATTTTTATTCCCTGGCTGGTGGCCCCCTTCCATCTTCAAAACCAGTATGAGTGAGTCAAGTCCTTCTTCCATCAGATAACTCTAACTACCTCTTTTGCCTTTCTCTTTCAATTTTAAGGACTTTCTGATTACATTGAGCCCACCTCGATAATTCAAGGTAATCTATCTTAAAGTAAAATGATTAGCACCTTTAATTCTATCTGCGAATTTAATTCCTCCTTACATATTCATAGGTACAGAGGATTAGGAATTGGCCATCTCTGAGGTCCATTATTCTGCCTTCTATACCACAGTTATCCAAAGTTTGTTGAGCACACTGACCAAATGCCCAGTAATTTTCCTTACTATCTCAAATATAAGCCATTTTAAGACAAACACTTAGAGGATACATTTTTCTAGGTATACCACATGATCTGCTTTTTCTCTGTACATATTTATTGTTTCTTATTTTTTTAACTTCATACTAAAACAAGATCAGAAAAGAAAAACCCATGTTTAGAAATTGATAGGAGATACGTTTATTGTTTCAAGTGAAAATACATTAGGAAATTATTCTTAGTGAAAATTATGTTGTTACATTTTTGTACTTTGATCTCTTTATAAAAATTCTGTTACCAATCTACTAAGAAGAAAATGCTTTGGTAATTTCTGATATCTGAAAGGCCATCAAGTAGAAGAGGAAGTAAATTTGTTCCTTACTACTCATATTGACAAAACAAGAATCACATGCGTATACATTAGGAGGCAGTTTTCTGATTAAAATAAATATTGGACTTGTCTAATAATACAATAGATTACTAGAGGTAATTATCTTGTTAAAAGTATTTAAGAAAAGTGAAGGGCTATCATTTCTTCGTAAGATGCAAATTGGAAAGAATCGTGTTAGGTGGAAGGTTGGATTGAATCATATGAAGTTTCTTCGAAGATAGAGTATATAGATTTAACTTAGATATGATCTATACCATGAAAATGCAGATCTGACCATTTTGACTGTTGTTATATGTCTTTTTTTTTTGCTTGGTCATTACTTATATCTATTATTTTACTACTGAGACCATCTTTTTCATATTTGGCTTTCCCTCATTATTTGAATGTACTGTGCATATTATGGGGGCCTAAGAAGTCAACTGTAGCCAAAGAAAAAAAATCTTGCTCTATTCTGTACTGCTTAAAAATGTATAAAGATGAATTAGATGTCAGAAATTACACACTTCGCGAGGATCGTTTTGGTCGTAGCACTGTCACAACGGTAACTACAGGGAATGACCTTTGCTGCAAAATACATAGAAGAATCATAAAAAAATGTGTTTGACTTTCTCAATTCACTTAATGGCCACATTTCATTCATAGACGTTATGTTTCATTCAGGAAATATATTTTTAAAAAGACACAATCCACTGAATACGACTCAAGAAAAAATAAAAACTCTGAATAGACATATAACAAGTAAAGAGATTGAATTCATAAGCAAAATAACTTCACACAAAGAAAATCCCAGGCCCAGAAGACATCATTGAAGAATTCTACCAAATATTTAAAGGAGACTTAACACCAATTCTTCACAAACTCTTCTAAAAACTAGAAGAGGAGGAAACATTTTACAGCTCATTTAACAGATCAATATTAGTATGATACCAAAAGTAGACAAAGGCATCACAAAAATGAACACTATAGACCAATATCCCTTAAGAATACAGGTGCAAAAATCCTCAGCAAAATACTAGCAAACTGAATCCAGCAACATATAAAAGGTATTATACACCATTACCAGGGGGATTTATTCCAGGAACATAAAGTTTGGTCTAACATATGGAAGTCAATAATTTAATATGCCAATTAATAGAATAATGAACACAATCACATGATCTTTCCAATAGATGCAGGAAAAGTATTTGGTAAAAATCTAACATCTTTTCACATTAAAAAAAAAAAAAGAAAAAAAGAAAAAACCTCTACCAAAAAAGGAAGAATAGAAACTTTTTAACTTGATAAATCCATCTAGGAAAATCCCACAACTAGCATTATACTTTATAGTAAAAAATGACTACTTTCTCCCTAAGATCAGGACCAAGACAAGGATATTTCATCACTTCTACTGAACACTGTATTGGAGGTTCTAGCCAGGGCAAGAAAATAAAATAAAAGGCACACATATTGGAAGAAAGAAGTAAAACTATCTCTATTCACAGATGAAATGATCCTGTATATAGAAAATCCTAAGGAACACACACACATATACACATATAAACTATTAGATATAACAAGTCTTTAGCAAAGTTGCAGGATACGAGAGAAAATTGAATAATCAGAAAATAAAACTAAAATCAATTCCATTCACAATTATGTCAAAAAGAATAAAATACCTAGGAATAAATTTAACAAAATAAGTGTAAGACTTGTAAATTGAAAATCACAGAACATCACTGAAAGAAATAAAAGAAGGCCTAAATACATGGAGCAATATTCCACATTCATGGATCAGAAGACAATATTTTTAAGATGACAATACTCCCCAAATTGACCTACAGATTCAACACAATCTCTATAAAATTCCTAGCTACCTTTTTCTGCAGAAATTTACGAGCTGATCCTAAAATTTATATGAAAATGCGAGGGACCCAGTATAGGCAAACAATCTTGAAAAAGAAGGACAAAATTAAAAAAATTAAATAATTCATACTTCCCAATTTTAAAACTTACTACCAGGCTTCAGTAATCAAGGTGATGTGGTCCTCGCATAGAAATAGATGTGTAGACCAATGGAATATAATTTAGATTCCTGAAATACACTTTTGACATTAATGGTTATTCAGTAACAGATAATAGTGTAAAGACAACTCAATGGAGAAAAGAATGGTCTTTTCAATACATTGTACAAGTAGAACTGGATATCAACATGTAGAAGAAAAGTTGAACACCTATCTCACCCTGTGTACAAAAATTAACTCAAAATGGATCACAACCTAAATTATGCTAAAACTATAAAACTTTTAGAATTAAAAATAGGGGTAAATCTTCTTGACCTTTGATTTGGCAACGGTTTCCTAGATAATGACACCAAAAGCACAAGAGGATAGATAGATGATAAATAGATAGAAGTTTAAATTAAAAACTTTTGTTTTTTGAATAATTCCATCAATACAGTTAAAAGACAATGCACGGCATGGGAGAAAATATTTGCGAATTATATATCTGACAGGGGACTTTCACCCAAAATATACAACTCAACAACAAAGAGACAAATGACTCAAAAAATTTCAAAGGATTTAAAAAGACATTTCTTGAAAAAAAATATAGAAATGGTCAATAAGCATATGAAAAAATGTTCATCATTACTAATTAAGGAATGTAGACAAAAATAAAATGAGATAACACACTCACTAGGATGATTAGAATAAAAAAATGATATGTGTTGACAATGATAGGGAAAAACTTGGAACCCTCATACATTGTTAATGGGTATGTAAAATGGCATAGCTGCTTTGGTAAACAGTCTGGCAGTACTTTCAAAAATTAATCATAGAGTTAATATATGACCTAGCAATTTCAGTTCTAGGTATATATCCAGCATGATAGAAAATATATGTCAAAACAAAAACCTATATATGGATATTCATGGAAGTATTATTCATAATATTCAAAAGGTAAAAACATCTCAAATATCTATCAACTGATGAGAAGAAAAACAAAATGTGGTATATCCATGCAACGGAATATTCTTTGGCCATAAAAAGGAATAAAGTACTAACACATGCTACAACGTAAATGAGCCTTAAAGAAAAGTCACATATTTAATGATTCCATTTAAATGAAAACTCCAGAATAGGCAAATCCACATATAAAGTAGATTAGGGGTTGCCAGCATCTGGGAACAGAAGAGAATGCTGAGTGATTACTAAGGGGTACAGATTTCGTTTTTTTTTCTTTCTGGGATGGGGAAAATATTCTCAAATTAGATGATGGCAATGGTTACACAATAGTGAATATTCTAAAAAGCACTGAATTGCACATTTTACAAGGGTGAACTTTATGATATATAAATTATATCTCAATAAAGCTCTTTTAAAAAATAATCTGTGGCATAGAGAGTAATACTAATATCAATTTTTTATACATTTGGGAAACTACAAATGTCACATCAAAGTTCTAGAACAGTAATTTTTGATCTTTAATGTGCACACTTGGGAATCTTGTTAAAATGAAGATTTGGATGCAATAGGTCAGAGGTGTGACCTGAGATTTTACACCTCTAAAATGTTCACATGTGATGTGGATGCTGTTTGTTTATGAGGTACACTTTGAGTAAGTAG
The DNA here is from genome assembly GCA_963575035.1 of Avahi laniger. Lineage (NCBI taxonomy): Eukaryota > Metazoa > Chordata > Mammalia > Primates > Indriidae > Avahi > Avahi laniger. Next base: position 8,671 of record CAUYSK010086473.1, on the reverse strand, counting down.
CAAGGTCACAGAGTAGCACTGTTCAATCTAGTGGCCACAGCCACCAGTGGCTACTGAGCATTGAAATGTGGCTAGTTAGAATCACATGTGTGCAAGTATAAAGTATGCACTAGATTTTAAAGACTTAGTAAGAAAAACAGACTTAAAATACTTCATGAATAACATTTTACACCAGGTCATATTGATATAAAATTCTGACTATTGCATTAAATATAATATTAAATTAATTTCACCTGTTTATTTTTTCCTTTTAAATTCCTAGAAAATTTTAAATTACTTTTTTGGCTTACATTATATTTCTGTTAAGAGTTATTCTAGAGCACTTGGTCATTATCACCAGCAAACTGCGTGACTATAAATGAGAAGATATTTATCAGTATTAGGAAGATTCTGAATTTTCTACAGCTGTGAATAGGTAGTCCATAGTTGTAGCATAAATATATCCTGCTGAATGAATACAATGGAAAAGTAACAGGAATATTCCCAAACTGTTGTACAGTGATACTAAGAAATGCCATCAAAAGCAGAAGAGCAAAAAGAGATTGTTAAAAATGGCTGGCTTCAAATATTTAAGTGACATCACAAATTTAGTCAAAACTTGAAGAGCAAATCAAAGTTGTATTCTATCAAACAGCATATGTTGACAGATAGCTATCCACATAAAATTATGCTACAGATCAGAACGAGAAGACTCACAAAGCATTCATTTGGGCAAAGTAAATGAACAAAACTTTGATAATCCTTCAAAAGAGAGAAAAAAAGAAAGGCCAGAGACATAAACCATATTTCTCCATATACCTCACCTGGAATAAAATTCATCTCGTTTAGATGGGAAATTCCTTTTTATCCCTAAAGACTCAGATAAATTATTATTTTATTTCTGTGGCATTTTCTTAATCTATTCAGCATCATTGAATATTTGTATATACAATCCTATTTTGATCCATAAAATATTGTAATAAATTTTTATGTTCTTATATACCCTTTTGAGGATAATCGATTATTAAAGGGAATAACTAACTTCTAAACTGGAAATTTTACTTTAGTCTTGAGACTAAAACATATCTTTGCCCATTCTTTCCTTTTGATCAAAAGAGCACAAGTTCTAGGTTCATATATGAGTGTCCCTTTTAAGGCAGAGTGTCACATCTAATAACAAAATTATGATAATGCAATTTGATTTTAATTGGAAAAATAAACTCCACACTATAAAAGTAATTATACTCGTAGCTCTAACTGGTAACTACTATGTCTTGAAAGCATCTGTTGCTAAAGTTAATTAAACTTGACTTTCACATGATCAAATCCTGCCAACGATAGTTTCCAAATAATTTTCCTTGCCTATAACATTCTGCCACAGAATCATATCCATTTTTGTTTTGTTTGCATTGTTTTATAATAAACAACCAAACTAGCTTATTCTTGGGAAGTGGAAAAGTAGGGAGCCAGTGTTCTTATAAAAAAAGCTTCTCATTCTGAGATTTTATTCACATAGCCAAATCTGAGTTTTCAATTTATAAGAGTTTTTTAGCCCAGCTTTTGAAGTATGACTACCTACAGATATTCCTTTGTTGTTCTTTGCAGGGATTTAAAAAAAAAAAAAAAAAAAAAAAAGGTTACTTGGCTTTCCTGGGCATAGACATTGCATTTAACAATTATTTCTTTTATGGTATGAAGAAAGAAAAGGAAGTAGTGCTTGAGAAAAAAATGTTCTTTCTAACTTTCGGAGGCTTTTTTTAAAGGTAAAATATTCTCAAACATGAATTAATAAATGTTGAACCTCAAGTTACTTGTCTTTCCCCCATTTACCTATAAAGAATTTTTCTTTTGTTCTCAATGCAAATGGTCATTGGTTCATTTTCTCTCACCCGGGACAGTTATGTCACATCTCTTGACTAATAGGCATGCATTTGCCACTAAAAGACATTTTAACTGAGAGCTGTCACATCCGTCATCTCCACTCGGCCTGGTTAAAAATTTTATCTGCCTTCTTGAATTAATTTCAGCTTGCCTGAGCCCAGCAGGGGAGTTCTGAGTGGTTTAGTTAAATTCTTCATTTTAAGAGAACATTAGAGTTCCCCATTTCTAGTTTTCCTACACATTTAATTTTTGTTTCATATTAATCTGAAACAATGATAGAATTATATATACACTGAAAAGGCAAAAAAATCAGGAAAAAATAAAATAATCATCTGATTGTGACATTTTCCTGAGGGAGCATTTTCTTTTGCTTTGCTTTTTTCGCCAGTTTTCCTGATATTTCACAAATTAGCTGGAACCGTGCCTAAACAGTACACAATTCAGAAGTAAATACGCAGAATTTAGAGAACAAGGAGATGAGAATCACAGCACTAATTGGCAGCAGAATCACAAAGGTGGAGAAAAAAGCAAAATAGGAATAAGGCTTAATCACCAAATTATTGCATAGAGATCATGTCTGGAATGAGACTGAATGGAACCAAGTCAATGATCTACCCTTCTTAAAGCTGTTGTTCAACAGTTTGCTTTTCAGGCAGCCAACACAGATATTGGTAGCTGAGGAAGTTCAAGCTGTGAGTTGGATGAGAGAGATGTTTGAAGCTAGTGCCAACAGAAGCATCTAAATCTCCCATAAGCCACTACTGACCTATGGGTATATACACACCCCTTTACGAGTACCAAACTCTTGACAAATGTGTTGTCTGACACACAGGTCATGAGTTGAGTTTTCTAAGCATGGAGGTACCTACCTAAGAAAGCTTAGTAAGGGCATATGTGAACACCAATTCTCTAAGCCAGTTCCTAGTCTACATATGTGTCCAAGATACTATTAAAATTCACTTTGTTTCCAAGCTTTCAGTTAATGACCTGTAGTTATTACTGATCTTAACACCTTAAGTTAAAAGGAATCATCAGAATCACTGCTGTGTAACTATAAATCCAATATTACACTTTCTCAAACATTCTGTTAAAAATCTCTGAGGGAGAGGATTCAGTACATGCTTTTACTGTTACTTAATCAGGATTGAGGAAATTGTACCTTTTAATTAAGCTAAATTGGCAATTTAAAATTCTCTATTAGATTTATTTTGTTAAACATAACTATATTATGAAATAGAGTCAATATTTTGTTTCATATTTAGTGGCATTTGCTTGACATAATGGTATTTAATATCTGTGAGCTCTCATCTGATATGAATCATTTTTGTGCCTGCACTCTCTAGAAAAAAAGCTGAAAGCTGCAACCTCGGTAATCTCTCCCATGCTTCAGATTCTCCTCATTTATGGCTGATTAAAAATGTGTTGATTAAGGAAAGAGAACATTACAAATGAATACATAATAGTTCTTTTTATATATTATTTTAACTTTGTGTGAGAAATAAGCACTAAAAAGCTCAGGAGGTAGTTTTCCTCTGCTGGTAAATGTTGGGTGAGTAGAGACAGAAACAATTTTTTTCCTGCAGAAATTATCAAAAGAAATGGGGAAATGCCTAGTGATAATTGGGTTTCCCCCATTCCCAATGTAAATAATTAGCAATGAAACACAATATGTCCTCTACTAAAACAGGCGCAGCAGTATTGTGCTATTAAAATCATTTTAATCGACAGGAATGATAAAAACAGCTAAATCAAAAGTGGTAACTAAAACAGTTGATGCCAATGGCATGAGGAAAAGGAGAAAGCCTTAAAGGAGGAAGCGCAGAAGTGTTTTAAATCTATATCCTTTAAAATTTACTAATTCAGCCATCTGGCAAGTTTACTGCTATTATTATAAATTCTTATTTAAATGATAATAAAATCACTTGCTGACAGGAAATTAGTCATGCAAGGACCTGCAGATGCACTGCCTTCTGCCCAGGCCCTGGAACTCCATGTACAAAGTTCAAGGCTGCTCATTTGCTCAAACTGCAAGGGGTAGTGAAAGGGTGACAGCTTGGAGTTCTTCAAGGTGTCCCCCAAATTCAACAGATCTTGTATAACTTTTAGGGATGTGTGGAGGGGGGAGGGAGTGTGTGTTTGTAAAACTCGGATCTTTGCTACAAGTTCTTTCATCCTTCTTTTGTTAGGCTAAGTGTTGAAACCCCAAAGGGGGGAAAAAAAGCAATAGATCTATCAGTCAGTGAAACTTTCGCATGAATTTCTAGCATGATAAAATTACAGGGAAGTGTGCTATTAAGCAGTAATATTATATTAAAATGCCATTTTGATGTTCTAGAATTATTTTGTAAATTATATATTATAGGAAAGTACATCAGGAAAACATTTTAACGTGAAATGTGCTTTACACAGGAAATATTTCTATAAAACTTTTAGTACTATGGCGATAATGCTAAATAAAATTTGTTTTTGAAAGTACTTCTCCTTATAAAGAAAGTTTATTTAGTAATGAAACTTTCAGTATTTACCTTATGGAGACCATGGCTAATCTTATAGGATATAAGTTTTAACAGTAAGAGTGCCTCGTGTTTATGTAACATATTACAGTTTGAAATAAAGCACGATTATTATATCATTAAATTTACACCCTTTGGAGTCCTTTCAAGTGGGCACCAGTACTCCCTTTTTATGGATAAAGATATTGAGCCTCGGGCAGATTAAATAACTCACCCAAGGTCACAGAAGTAATAAATAACAAAGACAGCAACCAGTCTAGGGTCTTCTGATTCAAAGCATAGAATACCAGATGCAGGATGCCACAGCTAGTAAATGATAATTTAGTAGTAAATCTTAGTTTAGTAAATAAGTTGAAAGAGAAAGACAATAGTATTTTTCTCGTTAGGTGAAAAGAGTTTCTAACATAAACATATTGTATATACCCTAATATGAGTCCAGATTATACATATTTATTAAATATTGGCTCTCTTTCACCTGTATGCTTGAATTTCATGTTGTTTCTTTGACTATTAGACTAATTACTTTTTGCAATGAAATCATTCGAATATTTTAGGGAAAAGTAACTTTAGAGATGACCCCAAGTAACAATTCATCATTTTTATAATTCTCTATGTAATTGAAGGTATCACTTACTGATAGATATGATAATCAAAATGATTATTAATCTTCTTTTAACTGAACCCTTCCTCTATTCAACTCTGAAAGGGTTGAACGTGGGAGGAGTTCAATTAATGATTCCCACAGAGAAAACTCATCTTTTATCACCCAATACTGTGTGATCATGCTTCCCTGCTTCCCTGTGAGTGAGTTTGGCTCTTCTGCATGCAGTAAATGAACTGCTACAGACAGAAGCATCTCCCTTCCCCCGCTTGCTCCACCTCCCTGCATCTATTTAAATTCAAACATGCACAGCTCATGTATAAGCAAACAGGTGCAGGGAGCAGGGGGCTGCCAAACCCTGAGCAGGCAGGAGGTACATGTGTATCTCACTGATTGTGGCAGACTACTGATAGAAGACAACAAGCCCAGGCAATAGGGAGGGTCGTAGGTGGTGTTTTGATTTTTCTGGCTCCTTGACATGTCAGTAGGCTAGGAGTTTGTAGCTTGTAGAAGAACTAATGTTCTCCATGCTATAACATTTAAGTAGAAGGAATAAAATTTTTAGATGACTTGAGCACCAGCAGTAACCGTGCTTTCTAATCACCACCTTCAGCAGGTAAGTGCATGACAATATTACCTCAGAAACTCAAGATTCGAAGAGTCTCAAACCACGGCCCTTTCTTCCTCAAGCCCTTCAATGAACAAACAGCAAAAATGTCACACTGTACACACAATAAATGGATAAGCACACTATTAGATTTTTAAATTATTTTTAACAATGAGAGAGTATTAATTAGAAAATATAAATTTTAGCGTGTTGTTTACTGTGATAGAAAAGAACTCATCTTTTCTATCAACATACAAACTGAGTTGTTTATGCCATATTTATTTCAAGTTTCTCTACCGATTCTCTCATTCAGTTGATGCATGGTGGAGTAATAAAAATGACATGCTTAATCCAAGGAAAGTTCTACCTTATTAGATCCATCATGCTTCTATAGTTTGTCTAATTTTTAGAGTATGTAGGAACATTTTGAAATACCTAAAAGTGTACATAATATTTTATTAACACTTAAAAATAATGTCTCTATGAGCTTTAGCAAGCTATTTAGAGCTTATTTCTATGCCATATTTAAACTAACAAACACAGAAATACATGGCCTGAAACACAAGAGTTCATTCAGAAAATTAGCTACAAAAAATCATAGTAATATCCTTGAAAATGTAAACATATGTTTTTTTTTGTTAACCATAATTGTTAGATACAAAACATTGAATTTTCAAACATGTTTCTCTGGAATCGGTCTTTGTCTTTTTTTATTTTTGTACTTTGTAAGAGCTCGTGAATCACTTTTACCTTGTTTGACCTCCATAGCTCCTGGAGAAATGCCATCTCCTCATTGTCCATGTAGCCCATGGACATCCAGTCAAGGTACACTGGTCACTCTTCAGGTATCTGTTCTGGAGACTCTAGACTCTAAACTTAAAAAGTCAATGAATTTTCTCTATTCATTTCCAGTTTGACTCTAATTGCCTTTATTATATACAATATTAATATTTAAAAATAAATGTACCAGGGCCACTGACAATTTCTGATCCATATTTTCACATTTAGATAGATTAAAATAAGGTAAAACAAGTGATGAGAGAAGTTGCTCTTGTCCATTTTTATCATCATGCTCCACTGAGCAAGACATTAATAAATAATTATTTCCCAAGGCTCACAACTATCTCTGATACTTAAGGCCTGCTTGAGAATCGAATTACATCTATGTTTATCACAAAAGCACATATCTTGAAATTGATGAAAACTCTACTTATTTCTACCTCCTTCCCCCAGTTAGCTTGGTATACCTCCTAAAAATCAGTGATCAACTTCATATTAGAACCTCAGCACCATTATCTTGTCATATTTGTTCATCTGTACAGTCCTCTCAAATATGAGTTACTGTATTTGACTTAATATTTCATTTGAAGTTTATAAAGGTTAAATAAATTATTATAAATCATTTTGTCTTTTCAAACAAGGTTATGTATATAGGCACATGCATATTTATATATAGTCCAGACGAACAATATGTACTAGTTTAAGCAGGGCATTCTGAGAAGAGAGTAGAAAGCTGCCAGGGGAGAAATCATATATGAACATATTCTCAAGAAATTTAAAATTTTTAGAGAATCACGATGTCCACATATGAAATACTCGTGAGGAAAAAATATAGGATGACTGATTATCCAGAGTTAAATATATGGGGCCAATTGTAAGTTCAATAGGATTTCAAGGGAGGTGAGGGTCAATGTGAGGAGAATGTGTGGGGGAACACGGCTTGATAAAGGAAATACTGTTTAATTTTCATCTTGGGTCACATTAATGAGGGAAAGGGCAAGGAGGTTAAACTGGTTAAACAAATCAGAAAAGCCACAGAGTCAGAAATAAACATTAACGTAAGTGAGAAATTGAGAGGGTTTTCTGTGTAGAGAAGGTATGTCCCAATAGAAGTTATGAAAGAGAAGGTTGCATCAACGCGGTGAGATCAGATTTTGTGGGGCATTGACAGTCAATCATTGACAGTTGGGCTTTCTTTTTACCTTATCCTGACAGATAACATACTTTAAGTACAGCAAAGTGTCATGGAGAAAGTAAATTTCTTAAGATGACTAAATTGTCAGTAAGTTTACAGGGTGGAATGGAGTAAAAAGAAATCCAGTTTAGTGCTTCTAGGAATAGTCCAAATGACTGTCATAGGAGGGAACCAGAATGGTAAATACAAAAAAAAATGGGTAGGAAATATGAATGTCAGGAAAAATTCTGAAAGAATACCAATATGTAGGTATCCAAAAGTTTAGCAGATTTATGCACTTCTGAATTCAAATGAGAAAATACTCTTGACTCCTTATTTTCTATATTTAGATTAAAAATAAATAGATCTTCAGTCCATAAGATTAAACACAGCTGATAGAATGGGCAGTGTGTTATAATGATTTTATAATAGGTATAAAATATAAATATAAAATGATGTCTGGCACTTTACGTGGATGAATTGTATGGTATATGAATTACATCTCAGTAAAGCTATTATTTTAAAAAATGATGTCTAGTAAGTAAATTGCAAAACTGTCATCAGGCAATACAGCTGAAAGTTTGCTTTTGTTTGTTGGTTTGCTTGCTTGTCTTAAAACACAGAGTCAGGATTCAAATCAGGTTTTGCTGGGTTTCAATTAGTGCAATCTTAGGTGAGTTACTTCATTCCTCCTGGCTTTACTCATTTTGTTTTCCATTTACACAGTGACTGCTGGGGGCCAGACCTTGCCCTGAGTGAGTGTTGGGGAAACACTTCTCTGCTCACCTGTAAAAACAGTACTAATAACAACACTGCCCTGAGAAATGGAGAGGCTGGAACACAACTCTACATGTGTAGGCACCTGACATGGTGTCTGACCTACCTCAGGCCCTCAGAAAAGGTAACTCCCTTCTCTTCCCTCTGTGGCAAGCTCCAGAGGGCTCCCCTGAAAAGCAAATGCAGAATTAACAGGTCCTGTGCAACCTGAATGCACCTGTATGTGAGTGGGGACAGAACTCCTTCCTGGATTAATCCTCATAGGGACACCCACGTATGGACTTATCTGTTGCTTGGACAAATTATTTTGTACTCCATGTGTATAAGCAACAGGTCCAATAGCAAAGAAGCAAGATGTT
>CAUYSK010086471.1:0-18233 GCA_963575035.1 Avahi laniger | reverse complement strand
TAGTCCCAGCTACTTGGGAGGCTGAGACAGTAGGATTGCTGGAGCCCAGGAGTTTGAGGTTGCTGTGAGCTAGGCTGATGCCACGGCACTCGCCCCAGGCAAGAGAGTGAGACTGTCTCAAAAAAAAAAAAAAAAAAAAAGTTGTATCATACATATTAAAATAACTCTACGCACTAAATGAAGATTAAATATGTACAAAGGACAGTTAATTTGCTGCCTCTCTGTTCGTCAACCTTATGAGAGATTTCTGAAATGATGATCAATGACTTATAATTAACAAGTAGTACATGTTTGGTATGAAGTTGTGCATATTAAATCAAACATGTTTGACAATGAAAATGAATGTGTGAAGCACCTCAAATGAAATTCACCAAAAAGAAATATCAATGACTAATAAATATGCAAAAGCATATTCAACTTATCAATGTTTGGTAACTGTTTTAGAGAAAAAATGATATTAATAATATAAGTGGAAGTATAGATTGGTGCAAATTTATGGGAGAATATTTGGCATAAAACAAAATTTTATGTTGTAATTTTTGATCAAGGCATACCACATGTCATGTACATATTTATTGCATGAAAAAAAACTCAGAGAAAAGCACAGAAATACATGCTTTAGGATATTCACTATACAATTACTTATAATGGAGAAAAAATTAATAAACCATAATTTTCTACTTTAGGGGATTGATGTGGTTTGGATGCTTGGTCCCTCCAAATCTCATATTGAAATTTGGTCTCCAATGTTGGAAGTGGAGCCTGGTGGGAGGAGTTTGTGTAATGGGGGCAAATTCCTCATGAATGTCTCCGTGGCCTACCCAGGATGATGAGTTCTCCTTGTATTAGTTCAGAGAGAGATGATTGTATTAAAGAGCCTGACACCTCCTCCTCATTCTCTTGCTTTTTCATTCACCATATGGCATGTCTGAACCCTCTTTGCCTTCCGTCTTGATTGGAAGCTTGCTGAAGGCCTCACCAGAAGCAGATGATAGCACAGTGTTTCTAGTAGTGTCTGCAGAACCACAAGCCAGAATAAACCTCTCTTTTCTTTATATAGTCTCAGGCATTCCTTTACAACAGTGCAAAATGGACTAATACAAAGAATGAATTATCTGATCAGGTAAAATATTTCCACACAATGACTTTTATAAAGTCACTAAATTATATTGTTAAGAACCTAAAACTGTTCTAAAAATAAAGACTATTTAAAAATATTTTAAAATATATTCATGAATCTATAGAAATTGTCACTATATTGTTAGGTGATTAAATCCAATTACAAAGCACTATGTGTGTTATATTATCAACACTATGAAATGATAAATAATTAAATAGAGAGATAGAAAAATTGTAAGAATATAACAGTAAAGTTCTTTATGTGGTAAGTACTTTGAGTTTTCTCATTTGAACATCCCAACAACTTCATGAACTGGACACCAAATTCCTTATCCCATTTGATAATTGAGTAGACTGAGGCTCATAAACATTAACTAATTTACCAAAGATCAGATTATTACTAAATGTCATCTCTAGAAAATTAAATTGTGGAGAATTTTAACATTGCTCTTTTTATCAGACTGTGTTACTGAATTTTCATCAATTTGCACTACTTTGACAATCAGACAAAAATGCAATTTTACTAATAGCTGTGTCTTTTCATGCTGATGTGTGACCATAAATGTACTGACATTTTCATAAACACCAGCAATTATCCTCATCTGAAAATTTTAAATTTCAATTTAAAGTATTTTTACCTTAACCAAGTTTCTTAGAATGTTTTTATAATGTTGTGAGAATATATTAACAATATGCCCACCAAAGAAATAACAGTTCAAAATATTTTAATTAATAGTTGAATAATTCAATATTTAAATAATATGATGATTGAAAACTATTACTGTAACACATACATTAATATTTAAATGTAAATTATATTTATGCATATCAGAATCCTTACTTAAAGTTGATATCAAATTAGAACCCTTCATATTTACCTGTAGAAAATAAATTTTTGCCTAAGGTATAAAGTTCAGGGTTGGATGATAGGGTCAAGTAGCAGGGTCTATTACATTAAGACAGCAGATTGTAGAGAAGGTATTTGGGTATAGATGTTTAGGTGAAGAGTTTTGAAGTCTTACATTAAATACAAATAAGGGAAAGTGAGCAATCAAAGACCAGTTAAACTAAACTTTTTTTTTTCCTCTAAATAGTGGTCACAATTCTCTGTAGTTTCAAAAAAAGTTAGCCTTTAAGAACAGATACAATTTTCAACTCTTTTATATTTTTCCATACTCTTTCATTAACTCTTTACCACAGGAAACTGATTTTGAAGTCTTTATTGTCATAGTTTGGTACAAAGTCACCCCGCTGGAATCCAGCCCACTGGAACGGTTTAGTAATGAGTCAAGGAACAAATTACAGACCTGAAAAATGTCCTCAATTTTTAATATCAAAGGGTATTTCAGAGTTTTCATGGGGTAATAGCAAGGTCTCTCTGGATCACCTGCATGCAAAACAGTTCTGGTGACATTGAAACACCTGATATTTTGTAATCTCTGAGGAGTCAAGATCTGCCCCATATGCTTAGGCTTTTGAGTCTATTTTACACAAACTTTCCTTCTCCAGTGAGCAGAGACAATTGAAAGCAGGAAATGAACTTTCCCATGTTAAGGAAGTTCCGTACAAGCTTGGATATATTAATGCTTAATATGGCTAGTTTAAAAATAGTCTGAAGTGCATTGATTGTTTTTGTTTCTAACACTTTATTGTGAAAATTTTCAAACACACACAAAAGTAGGGAGAAAAGTATAATTAACTCCCATACTCACATCTCTCAGTTTCAACAATTACAAACCGCCTGACAAATGTATCATTCCCTCCTTTCCTCCCGCCTTTCCTTGTTCCCTTCCTTTCTTCCTTTCTTTTTTCTTTCTGCCTTCCTCCTTTTATTCTTTCTTCTATTATTTCTTTCCTCTGACCATCTAATTAGCCATTTTTAGTTTTGTTTATTCTTCCAATGTTTTCTTTGAAAATATAAGAAAAAATATTTTTTAAAACTGCATATGTATATAAAATTATAACATTTCTAAATTATTCCCTAGGATAACTGTCCTATAATTATGTAATGTATAAGCATTAGAAGTGGATGATACAGAAACTCTTCGTACTACAGTTGCAACTTTATTACAAACCCCAAATTATCTTAAAGCAAAAAAAATTATATGTATATATATTCTTTTTAAATTTTTTTTGATTTTTTATTGTGAAAAAATAAACTTAACAAGATTTAACATCTTAACCATTTTTATTAATACATAGTTTAGTGATATTAAAGTAATTATAATATTGTGCAACCATTACCACCATTCATATATGCAACCCTTTTCATCTTGCAAAACTGAAACTCTACCTGTTAAACAATAATTCCTCATCTTCTCCTCCTCCCTGCCCCTGACAACCAGCATTGTGCTTGCCATCTCTATGATTTTGGCTATTCTGAGTAGTTCGTATAAGTGGAATCATAGGATATTGGTCTTTTTGTAACTGGTTTATTTACTTAACATAATGTTCTCAAGGTTCATCCACATTGCAGCATATATTAAAATTTTTTTCCTTCTTTTATTTATTTATTTATTTATTTTATTTCAGCATATTATGGGGGCACAAATATTTAGGTTACATATATTGCCTTTGCCCCACCCGAGTCAGAGTTTCAAAAGGCTAAATGATACTTCATTGTATGTATATACTACATTTTGCTTATCCATTAATCTATCAATGGATAAAATGACTTCCACGTTTTAACTATTATGAATAATGCTGCTATGAACATGGATATGCAAATATCTCTTCAAGAAAATGCTTTCAATTTAGGGGAAGTGGAATTGCTGCATCATATAGTACTTCTATTTTTAATGTTTTAGGAACTGCCATACTGTTTTTCACAGCAGCTATGCCATTATACATTTCATTTCTACCAACAATGCACATGCACAAGGGTTCCACTTTTCCTCATCCTTCCCAACATTTACCACTTTCTGGTTTTTAATTTTTTTTTAATTTTAGCATATTATGAGGGTACAAATGTTTAGATTACATATATCATCTTTGCCCGACGCAAGTCAGAGCTTCAAGCGTGTCCATCCCCCAGACGGTGTGCACCAAACCCGTTAGGTGTGAATATATCCTTTCCCTCCTCCCGCCTCTTGGCTGTCTGACATCCAATGAATGTTACTACTGTATGTGCACATAAGTGTTTATCAGTTAGTACCAACTTGGTGATGAGCATATGTGGTTCTTGATTTTCCATTCTTGTGATACTTCACTTAGTAGAATGGGATCAAGCTCTATCCAGGACAATAAAAGAGGTGCTAGATCACCATCGTTTTTGTCTGAGTAGAACTCCATGGTAATACCAATTTGACAGTAAGTACTTTTGGTGCCTGTTTTTCCATTTTTGTGATATTTAGTATAATGGACTCCAGCTCTATCCAGGATAGTACAAGAGATGCTAGATCACCATTGTTTTTTGTGGCTGAGTAGTACTCCATGATATACATATACCACATTTTATTAATCCACTCATGGATTGATGGGCATTTGAGTTGTTTCCAAATCTTTGCAATTGTGAATTCTGCTGCTATAAACATTCTAGTGCAGATGTCTTTTTTATACAATGTTTTTTGTTCCTTTGGGTAGATGCCCAGTAATGGAATTGCTGCTTTGATTCATTTGTTGTTGAAGAATGTGCTGTTAAACCTTCACAATTTTGTAAATTTTCCAGTTTCACTTCTGTTGCTAATTTCTAACTTCATCATGTTGTCAGAGAAGATACCTGGTATATCTATTTTCTTAAAATCTGTTGAGATTTATTTTGTCACCTAACATATGATTTATCCTGGAAGCTGTCCCATGTGCACTTGAGAAAAATCTTATGTTGTTGTTCTAGGGTAGTATGTTCTTCATATATCTGTTAAATCTAATTGGTTTATTATTGTGTTTAATTCCTTTATTTTCTCACTTATTTTCTGTCTGGTTATTCTATTTATTATTTAGAGTAGAATGTTGAAGTTTCCAACTATTATTCTAGAACTGTCTATTTCTTCCTTCAATCCCGTCAGTTTTTTCTTCACATATTTTGATGCTTTGCTATTAGGGGCGTAACTGTTTATAATTGTTATATTATAATGCTATATTGAGATTTTTATTATTTTATAATGTTCTTCTTTTCTCTTGTAAACTGTTTTGATATAAAGACTTTTTATTTTCCTGCTATTAGTATAGCTATTCCTGTTCTCTTTTGGTTACTATTTACATAAAATGTCTTTTCCAATTATTTCACTTTAATCTATTTGTATCCATGAATCTAAAGTGTCTCTTGCAGACAGCACACAGTTGTATCACGTGTTTTTATTCATTCTGCCAATCTCAGTCTTTTGTTTACATTGAAAAGTAATCTGTTTACATTGAAAGTAATTACCAATAAGGAGAGACCTACTCTGTCATTTTGGTATTAAAATTTGTTTTCTATATACCTTATAGCTTTTTTGTCCCTCATTTTCTGCTTACTATCTTCTTTTGTGTTTAGTTGATATTTTTGGAAGTGGAAAAAAAATTATTTTCTCATTTCCTTTTGCATATATTATGTAGCTATTTTTTTGGTGTTTGTCATGGGGATTACAATTAACATACTGAAGTTATACTACTCTACTTTGAATTTATATAGTAATAACTTCGGTAACATACAATAATTCCATCACTATAATTGCTCCATCCCTACAGTTATAGGGATAGAATTATCCCTACCCAAAAAATAAAACTTTTGCTCTATCCCTACCCACAAAATATAACTTTATACATTGTGTGCCCCGAACTAATACCTTTAAAAACACATTACTCTAGTAAATTATGAGCAAAACTGAATGCAGAGTTAACAGATGAAAGGTATAATAATATTAGATTATACACTGATAATTTTTTAATATATAAGTATAGTAAATCATGTAGAAAACAAAGAGTGCATTTGCAAACATGTGTTACAATTTAACACTAACTTTTATAATCACTGATATATTTATTTGTATTGAAATCTTTATTTCTTCAAGTGGCCTCAAGTTATTTCTAGTGTTCTTTCATTTTATCCTACAAAACTCCCTTGAGCATTTCTTGCAGGATGGATCTAGAAGTAACAGATTTCTTCAGCTTTTGTTTATCTGAGAATACACTAATTTCACTCTCATTTTATTTTTTATTTCAAAATGTTAAGGGAATACAAAGTTTTTGTTAAATTGGTACACTGTATAATGCTGAAATAAGGGTTTTCAGTGTGTCTATCCTCAGGACAGGTAAGGTAAGTTTTTAATCCCTCACCTTCTCCCATCCTCCCCACTTCTTAGTTTCCAATGTCCTTTACATCTCTTTGTATCAGTGTGTACCCATTATTTATCAGTGGGAGCATGTGCTGTGTTTTTCCATTCCCGAGATACTACACTTAGAATAATATTCTCCAGTCCATTCAAATTGATGCAAAAAACATTATTTCATTCCTTTCTATGGCTGAATAGTACTCTGTGGTGTGTGTGTGTGTGTGTGTGTGTGTGTGTGTCTGTGTGTATACCACATTTTCTTTGTTCACTCATGAATTGATGAGTTTTAGGTTGATTCCACATCTTTACAATTGTGAATTGTGCTGAGATCAGCATTCTAGTGCAGGTGTATTTTTGATAAAATGACTTCTTTTCCTTTGGGTAGAGACCCAGTAATGAGATTGCTAGATGAAATATTTTCTTGAGGAATCTCCAAACTGTTTCCGTAGGACTTACATTGGTTTTCAGTCCCACCAAGAGTATATCAGTATTTCTTTTTCTCTGCATCCATGCCACCATCTGTTTTTTTGTTTGTTTGTTTTATTTTTAATAGTGGTCATCTGACAGTGGTCATTCTGACTTTTTAATAGTAGTCCCACATCTTGTTTTGATTTTAACTTGCATTTCCTTGATAAATAGTGATGTTGAATAGTTTTTCATGTTTTCTGACTATTTGTCTATCTTCTAAAAAAACTTCTGCTCATATCTTTTGCATACTTTTTGATGGGGTTATTTGTTTCTTTTTCTTGCTTATTTCCTTAATTTCTTTGTAGATTCTGGATATTAGTCCTTTGTTGGATTTATAGTTTGTGAATATATTCTCTCATTCTGTAAGATGTCTGTTTACTCTGACTATTTCCTTTGCTGTGCAGAGCTTTGTAATTTAATTAACTCCCACTTATCTATTTCTGTTGTTTCACCAGCCTTTAAATCTCCTGGAAATCACTTCAGCTGGAGTAGCAGGAGGCTTGCCACCACGTGGAGATTTAGTAATAATGGCTGCCCACCTCTTTGCCTGAACTTCTGTTATTAGAAGCAACAATCAGTGATCAAAGCACAGATTCCGATATTTGGTAGTTAGGGCTCTTTTTGCCCACCTTGGATCCTGATAGCAGTGTGCTCCAGGAACATGTGCACAGCTACCTGCAGCAAGGCTAGCGGTGGGGAATGGGTAGCTGCTACTATGCTCAAAGCTGAAATTGATCATCATTCACTACAATTTACCATTCAAGCCTTCCCCTGGAAGTTACAATCCTTGGACACACTCCTATGTTCAAAAAGTAGCTTTAGCTATCTATCGTCTAACTAGCTAGCTACCAATCATCTGTAAGTATTCATCTACTTTCAGCAAAAGTGAATGAAGTTGCTTTTTTCTCTTGACAATCACTTAATATCACTACATAGAAATATTTTCTAATTCCTTTCATGTGTGTATAGTACCTCCTTTATGAATGTATCATTGTTTTAATCAATTCCCTGATGTATATTTGAATTGCTTCTATTATTTCCTATTACAAATAATGCCACAATAAATAAACTTGTGTGTTTTGAATTATATTTTTGCATTTGTATGCTTACATTCCTATAAGCAAGTCAAAAACTAAGTGGAAGCTTACTAGTGTCAAATTTCCCTCCAAAAAGTTGCTCAATTTTGTATTTCCACCAATAGTATGCCATTTTTGTAAATTTAAAAATTTTTTCTAGTTAAATTTTTGGATTTTTGTAATGTATAGATAGATGAGAAATACTCTTAATGTGGTGCTAATTGTCTCATTAAGCATAGATTACATATTTTTTATATGTTCAGGGACATTTGCATTTCTTTTATTATAAACTGAATTTGTATATTTTGTCTATCATATCACTGGTATATATCTTTTTGATTTGGTAGGAGCTCTTTTTGTATTAAGGACATCAACCTTTGCATGTAATATAAAACTATTATAGTTTCTTTTATTAGGATGTTTTATCTATTTTTTCATCTGCTATAATTTCTAATTTGAAAAGTTACTGCAGATTATTATGCACAGATAATAATTCTCATATCTTTATGAGAATTTTAGGCAATATGAAGTATCTCTTCCTTAATTTTCTAGTAAAAATTTTATTTTTTCAGATTTGAAGATTATGACTGTTAGGTGCTTTTTATTTGCATTTGTCAAGTGTATATTTGCTAATGCTTTTATTTTTAAATACTGAAAATCACTTTGTTTTAGGTATTTTTCTTTTTTACTTCAAATGGCTGGATTTCATATTGTTAAAACTATGAAAATATTTTTATTTTAAAGGTGGAATTTGACATACTTATTTTTATAGAAAAGATAGATATGTTTGTTTTCAATTTTGTCATATTATTTTATTACACATTGCATGTAAACAAAGCATGTTACTATGTGATTTGTTTCTTTATGATTTTTCTTTTGTTCTAGTATATTTTTTGGAATTTAATAAAATTTCTTGACTCCTTAATATGAGAATCAATACAACTTGCTAACAACCTTTAATTCATCTTCTTTTGTGTCAGTCTCACTATCAAATTTTCATAACTAATATTATTTGTATTAGTGTATTTTCTTTCTCCTGTTTAGTATGGTAAGTATAATTTAGCATTCACTATTTAATTTTTCAGCATGAAATATTATTTTATACCCATCTCACATATACCCTGCCCTCTTTTCCAAATATCTTTCAATTATACAGTATCATATTATCAGATATTTATATTTATATAATATTCCAGTACAGATTATCTCCATTTTTAATCTTATTTTTACACTTAAATGTGTTCAATGTTCTATACACAAAAGACCTGATGCCAAGTCTTTTTCAATCATGTCTTCTTTGTATCCAATTATTTCTTTGTTCCCCAGGAAGGCCTCCTGGAAAGAGGATTTGGTTTGGTTTGGTTTGGTTTTAGAGGATTTTAGCTTTCTTTTTTTGGTATCCAAAGAATGTTTGAATGAATAGAAAGAAAAATACTAGACATATTTTCTTTTTATTTGTAACAAGTGTTTTTGGTATGCAATGTCACTCTTTAGAAGTTTGATTGATACCAGCTTGATTTTTTTTCCAACATGAGAGAATTGGCATTCCTGCCTGGATTCTCAAGGGATTTCTTTTGTCTTTCTTCATAAAGTCTAACAGTGTTGCTGTGGTAGTTCTCAGTGTCAATAATTCTGAATTGATTACACCAATTACATTGTATACCCTATGAATATTTCTGACATAAGGTTCTCTTAACATAGGTCTATATATTTATTTGTTTTGATTTATTTTCTTCTTTTTGGGGGCAGATGGGGTACTTCTGGGGGAGCTCCAATTAAACATGTAATATATAACTTACCTGTCTTCTGCTAACATTTTTTGGAATTTTTTTTTTGCCTCTCTCTATATCTCTAACTTTTCATTGTTTCTTTATTCTTGCCTCTATTTTCCTTACTGTACTTTCTGAAATCTGTATTTTGTGTCTCTATTCTAATTTAGTTTTCATTTCTGAATTTCTTTTCTTTCACCTAGTTTTTTGCCTAGTTTGCAAGAAAAAAATTGGTAAGATTCAAACTTTTCCACTTCAAAGTTCTTCCTGGAACTAGAACTCCATGGGTTGTACTATGGAATCTTTATATTTTTAAAAAATTAATCTAATTTGTGAGAATACAAGGTGGGTTTTTTGAAATCACTTTTGGGTGTGTGACATTATTAAGAAACAGAACTGTACTTTGACTTACAGGAAAACTGAAAATGAATGTCCCCAGTGTTTATTTTTAATACCTATAATTTTTATAACGAAGGAAAGAGTCATCCCAACAATGTGATGAGACAGTTAAAGTATTCGGAACTTTCAGTATACCATTTAGAAAAAAAAAAAAACATACATAGTGATCACAAATACTATTTTCTGATAGATTTAAGAACTCTTTCCTCTCCAGTTTTCTTTTCCTTTTATTCTTTTCATTTGTTCTATCCTTTTCCTCCCAGGGGGATCAATATTGGATAACTTAAATTTTCATGGACTATGAAAATACATATACATACAAAAATTGTTTCTTCTTCCCCAAAAGGTAACTTTACCTTCCCTACCACAGGTTTACCATGGGTTATTAAGCCAGCTGATTCCCAGCATATATAATGGGCATATTCTCTATCTTCTGGCCTTTAAAATCTGCCCATTTTATTCTGCAAACTGCAAAAAATTCAAGTATGAAAATTTCAGTTTAAGATTATTTCTAATGTTAGTATAAGCAGAATTTACTTGAATACATGTCGAGAGAATTGAAATATCATTTTGTCATAAAGTAAAAATATGATTTAGAATGGGTCAATCTATTTCTCCATAGCCCCACTAAAACTGGCAATGTGCCAGACAAAGACAGATTGAGATAATTTGAGACAGGTGTGATGGTATTTGTATAATAAATCTGTTCTGTACAGACAGTGATGTGGATCGGATGGGCCAGGTGTCAACAGAACAACCAGCATCAACTGAGAAGACAGGTTTGTAGCTGTATTGTTTGAACAGGTGCGGGATATCTACAAGTATAAAAAATATCCATTTATTGAATGGAACATGTCCAGTTGGAATCAGTACTGATTCGTAACAGATGAAGAAAATGTACCAAACACCTGTTAGGTTTTCAGAAGAGAAAATATGTTGGTGGTGTTAACTAGGTTGTCAGATAATTATGAAAAGCTATTATAAGACAATTGAAATTTAATTTTAATTTTACCGTTATGCCTCACCATGCTGCACTAATTCCCCTGGAGATACGGGTGATGTGAACTTGCCATCAGCAGAGCAACTTCACAGGAGATGCTGGAGGACATCACTGAACGTAAATTGGAACTTCTAATTTATGGGCAAAAGCATAAATTGCTTCACCAAATACAATTGAATTGGCTGTTTTGACTAAATTCTTATAATTGCTATTCAATTTAGATTGAATTGATTTATCTTGTAATGCACTCCCTCACAGAAGGATGTAAATTGGATGTCAGGCTTTCGTTTTAAATCGGATGTGTTGTTTGTTTCTGGTAAAATCACTTGTCAACACAACCAAACAAAACAAAATAAAAAAAAAAAAACCACAAAAAACAAAAAAAAAACAAACAACAAAACTAACTCACTCACACATACAGAGATACCAGTCCGAAGTCATTATAAGTCAAAATTATTCTAGTCTGAAAATTAGAACAAAAATGTAGTTACGCTTGGAAGTATGCTGAAATATTTGTATATATGGACATTGGTATTTAAAGATAAAAATAAATGAGTTGTATTCAGTCTGTCATAGTATAATGACTCAGTAATATATGTATGTGGTCTACAAAACATATAAACTTACCAATAAAGAATTATTAATATTGTCTCTAATCCACTTGGAAGCAGGAGAATCAGCCATCTCCCCCAAATTATATGAGAACGATATATGTAAATATTTTTGATGTGATATCAAATTTGTTTCCGAATCATTTAATTTAAATTTTGCAAAAATCTTAAGGATGCTATAACAGCAATGTAGGTGATTTTGAATTTTTATTCTAAATTAAAATTGAGACTGTAACTTTTTCAGAGCAATATCAAATATTTACAAAATTCTTTTAATGCTTACCAGGCAAGGGTGTGCCCACACCTAAAATGAACAAAGTGATTAAGTGCCTATGAATTTTTCGTGCATGTCAGTTTGTGACAGATGTATAAAATATCATTTCTTTAACATATGTAGTCTTTAAAAAACTTGCTGAAAACAACAAATCACATAATCAACCAATTCGAGTCATTATTACTCTTACAAACATTAAAGACCATATCTACTGAAGCAAATTTTAGCACCTCAGAGTATCTCTCCTGCCATTTTTTTTCTTAAGCTAATTGTTTTATAAATTAGAAAATGAAGATCAGAAACTTTACATCAAGATAGTCATAGAAACTGAGCAGAGGACTGGGATGAGTAAACAAAACATCTCGTCATAGGGCCAGGTGTGGTAGCTCACACCTATAATCCTAGCACTCTGGGAGGCCAAGGCGGGAGGACTGTTTGAACTCAGGAGTTCAAAACCAGCCTGAGTAAGAGCGAGACCCAGTCTCTACTAAAAATAGAAAGAAATTAGCTGGACAACTAAAAATATATAGAAAAAATTATCTGGGCATGGTGGTGCATGCCTGTAGTCCCAGCTACTCGGGAGGCTGAGGCAGAAGGATTGCTTGAGCCCAGGAGTTTGAGGTCCTGTGAACTAAGCTGATGCCATGGCACTCTAGCCCAGGCAACAGAGTGAGACTCTGTCTCAAAACAAAACAAAACAAAAAAAATCTCATCATAGTCCATTGCTATTAGAAGGTTCAGAATCAAACCCAAGTACAACATAGATAAATTAGCAATTACATATAAGCATAAAAAAATTGCTACTAACTTAGTGTTTTACAGTCTGCATACACTTTCATATATATAATTTATTCTCAATATATATTAAAAATATTTGGTTTTGAAGGAAGCAATGTAATATTCTGTTTTAAATACACTGAAAGTTCTTGAAATCTGTGGCCTTCCTTTATTTTGAATCTTCACTTGTTTGTATTAGAGTGCCTACCAACAAACTATTGTCAACTATTGTCTCATTACTTTTTTAAAAAAAGCATTTAACTGCTTAGCCTGCTAAATGTATTACCTTAAACTAATTTTTAAATGCCAACTATTATAAAGGTTTCAACTTTAAATCCCAGGAATCTCTGAATATGTTTAAATGGAGAAGGACTATGAACACATCCACATGTGAAATGATCACAGTGCCTAATATCTGCCTGAGTTTTGAAAATAAATTCAGCACAACAGATACAAATGACACACTCACTGTATCCCAATCAATTCTCAAGCTAACATTCTTCCTGTTCTCAGAGGTCCTATTGGTTTTGAATGCTCACCCACCACTTGGCCACAAATTCCAGCTAGTGGCTCTCCCTCCTTTTCTCCCCAGAGATGGGTCACAGTTGGTTTCAGCCATCTAGAGCAATGTCATTCTCTGTGAGAACGATTGGTTTAACAGAGACATGTATTAATATTTTCCAAACCACAGGGACATGAAATGAATTCTGATGGGAGTGATGAAGAAGGTTTGCCTTCCATGTATAAGGAAGAACTTGGGAACTTGTCTTCTTTGCGGCATCACATAACTGAATGTAATACCTGGAATTACTACAGCAGTCTTCCAATTGTGGATAAGGGCATGGGAGAGAAATTGTTAACATCTGTGGTTGTGACAGATGAAAAGCATCTGGGTACCCAATGCTATGTGTCATTAAACCAGCAGCTCTCAAGTTCTGGAGATCCAGGACTTCTTAACGGTCTTAAAAGTTACCGAAGAATCCAAAGAGCTTCTGTTTATGTGGACTATATCTATAAATATTTACTGTAGTAGAATTTAAAAGTGAGAAATTAAAAACATATCATTCAGTTACTTAAAATGAAAATAATGTCTTCATATAAACTCACTCAAAGATGCTAATCTTGATTTACATTTTTTAAATTGCTATAAAAATACTAAGCCTAGACAACAGAGGCTGTAGAAAAGAGAATTTGAAGTAGAAAAAGCTATATCTGTTTTGCAGGGAAAGTTTCCTAGCCACTGAGACAGAGTTCATTACATTGCAGCTGTAAATCTGAGATTTAAAATAGTTTATTTACTATTGAATAATGAATTAAAATTATATATAATTATACATATATATAAGATATACATAATATTAATATATTTACACTCAATCATGTTCTGGAACTGACAAAAATTATTTTATTGGAACAAAGAACTCTCAAAGAGCAAACACCTTAATGTTGACAATTTGTGAGGTCATTAAATTAATTCCATTATAATTTGAAGTCCAATAGTTTCTTGTGAGACAAAATCATAGTTAAAACAGAAAAATACATATCTGCATTTTAGGAACAGAAACTCATGTAGATTCATACTATCACATTTTAAATTGATTTGATGCGTTAAACATGGTAGGCAACTTAGAAACACAATATTGTTTATCATTTTGAATCTGTCTTTCCTGAAAAAAAAAATAATTTATTATTAAAAAAATGTACATGGAAAATTAGCCTTTGAAATATGTCTATAAAATTAAGTTTGGAGCCATAAAATGGAATATTCAACTAAAATATACCAACATTTATTACAAGTTTTTATGAAATTAATTATGAAATATTATATAAAATCAATATTATCTTTATTTCCCTGGTTTGACATGAAATGAAAGTTAACATAACAAGAAAAACTGTTAATAGTTGGAGTGAGCATTATACTGGTTTATTTTGAATGCTGGCTACTCAGAAAAATCATTGAAATGTTTAACAAACGACCAAAATAATGTTTACTACATATTAAGAAATTAAAAATATTTTAAAATTTGGTTTTTTCTGGTAGAAGTTTAGAATAAATTATTTGAGAAAATATTTTAGTGGAAAATTTATTTAAATATTAATGAAATACATGAAGTTTTACAATGTTTTGAAACTTTAGCTAATTATAAAATTATTTTCTTAAAGAACTAATGAAAATGAATTTTTAAAATTTAACACCATTGTTATGTCTCTTTCTATCTTGCCCTTGTGTTCTGAGTTAAAACTACACCAGAGTTGCCAAGTTTTTGTTTTTGCCATCTGCATTCAAACTGTCATCCTGTTGCCAGGGTTAGTGTCTGCTTCACTGTTTTGGCCAAGTAGTATATTCTGCTTCTCTAGAATGCTTTCAGTGGGGGCACAGGTTATTTGATTCCATTTAAAAGCAAACTTTCCCCTTTACTTTTATGTATCCTTCCCCAAAATCTATAACCCCAGTCTAATCTAAATTTTTAATGAGACAACATTAGAAGAATCCTAACTGATGGATGTTCTACAAAATAACATTACTCGTACTCTTCAAAAGTGTCCAGGGCATGAAAAACAAGGAAAACACTAAGACACTGTTACAGATTGAAGGGTCAAAGGAGAATGATGACTAAATACAATGTGGTATTCTAAACTGTTCCCTGAAATAAAAAAAATGGACATTAATGGAAAATCGGGTGGAATTGGTAGTCTAATTAATAGTATTTTATTACTATTAAGTTCTTTAGTTTTGATGACTGTACCGCGATTATGGTTAGGGGATCCTACCTGAAGGGTATAAAGGAGATCTTTACTATCTTTACAACTTTTCTGTAAATATAAAATTATTTTAAATGAAAAGTTAAAAAGTTAAGTGAAAATATATTAAAAATTGTCAAAGCCTTGGAATTTTTCCTAAGAATTTATGCTATCTTTAACCATGACTGTACCACTAGTAAGGAACAAGACAGATATTTTCTTTTTTTTTAATTTTATTTTTTCCCTTCATCTTCCAAATCAAAGACAGAAATTTTCTAATGTATGATTTTAATAATGCCAAAAAATGGCCTGAGATTTCTTAACCAAAAATTATTTTGTCTAGTTAAAATGTAAATTATAAGTTATAGATTTTCAATTAGTTTAGTAACTATATTTTATCAATCATTTTTTTAAGAAGGTTGGTCTTTACGTTTAGCATGAGTAAAATACTGAGGAATAAGGGTTAAGTTTCTTATCCTTATAAAACTTACATCCTAGTGAAGTAATAAAAAATGTAAACAGACAAATTAACAAGAAAATTTACAGTATTCTATAAAATTCCAGAAAGAAAATAAACATACACTAATCAAAGGCAATGTGAGAAAAAGTCATGGGTCCTACATCTCTACACACTATAATCTTATAGACCAGATAAGTATGTGCTTAAATACTAATTAATATAGATTTTTGTGATATTTGCAAGAGTTCTCAGAATGGAGAGAATATTTTTCCCTGATAACATATCAGAAGCATCACGGTCATTGCATTTGTTTGCATTTTAATTGTTTCAGAAGATTTGAGAAGGATATAAAATTACGAGAAATTTTGAGTCCAAAAGGGTTTGGGTAGAATATAGAGAAATTGAAGTGGGGCATTGGAAGATACTTTGAGTCCTCTAAAAATCTGAAACAAAATTTTACATAGTGATTGTTCAACAAATGTGGAACACACAAATGACAAAGTATGAAATTATAAATTTGGGATATGCAGAAGCCTTTACAAGGTAAACTAAGGAATTGTGATTTTATTTATGTGCCACATCAGATTAAAGGCAAATTTAATAATATAGATATTTTCAAAAGACCAAGTTGATAGTCTGGTTTCAAAAAGAATGGTGATAGAAAGTTAAGTTAGGACCTAACAATCACAATAACAGCAATAATAGCAGCTAATAGTTATAAACTCATTATATGTGTGGCAATATTCAAAGTGCCTTAATGATTATTAGCCTACTTATATGTATACATTTCTATTTTATATATATAATATTCTATATTATACTTGTGATGTAGATAATAATTATTATTATTTTCCTAATATGAGAAAATAAATCTTATAATGGTTAAGGAATTTTTCCAGTATCAAAATCTACTGAGTGGTAGAAGGTAGATTCATACCTAAGAATGGCAGAGTTTGCATCCTCACTCAACATGCACTGCAGTGGGAGAATATGTTTGATCCAGGGTGTGACCGTGGGAATGGAAGGAAGGATGCATTAGAATACTTTTATGGACAGAATCCATAGGATGTGGTAATTTAATGAAGGTTAGAGTTGAAGAAGAAAAGGAGTAATTGATGACACTGTGTTTCAAGCTTGTGCAGGGAAAGGGATTCAATGACATTGGAACAAAGAATAGTTCTATTTTGTGGGGATAAAAAATGAGATCACCCTAGCAGAGGAAGCTGAATCAGTAGGGTAAGTGTGTACCTATGACCCTCTATAGGTTAGGAGATAAGCTCAGGTTAATATGTGAAGATATCAATTTTTGAATTTTGCAACCCAATTTCTCATTTATAAGATTCGCATGTTTTGGAAGAAAAAATTTTAAACATATTTCAAGACTGTGATTTTTAGAATCAGAAATAATGTAGTTTTATTTTCTTTTGAAACATAAGGTCTTAATGAGATGACAAGAAATAAAGTTCCTGTGATGCCTCATTTCCTAAAGGATTTATTCACTATTTTAAAATATTCTTATTTTATAGTCCTAACACAAGCAGTAATTTCATAGGGAGTACAGGGTAAAGTCAGTTCTCATCCTTTATCCCAGCCTTCCATCTCAATTGCTTGATAATTTGAAGAAACACAGTCAACGTGTAAATTGGGAAAGAGGAGCTGGAACACTGAGTTCACTGGGAACATCATCACCTTTCAGGAGAGAGGTCTTTATTGTTTTAATAAATATTTCAAGGTTTGAAAGATATCTTTTGAAATATTTTGTAGAACAAAAAACTTATTCATAAATATGAAAATACATAGGGATTTAATATATATCTGTTGTTTAAAACTAATTTCTTTTTTTTTTATGCCATACCAATTCTTTTTTTTTTTTTAATTTCAGCATAATATGGGGGTACAGATGTTTAGGTTATGTGTGTTGCCCTTGCCCCCCCTTCCTCCCTCAGTCCAGGTTTCAAATATGTCCATCCTATTGCGTGGTGCGCATTGCACTCTTTGTGTACACATATACCCGTCCCCTCCTCCCTTCTCCCCCATCCCCCCTGCCCAACATCTCATAGAGGTAATTCTTATATAGGCACTGAGGTGTTGATCCGTTACTACCCAGTGGCTGGTGAGTACATGTGGTGCTTCTTTTTCCATTCTTGGGATACCTCGCTGAGTAGAATGTGTTCCAGCCCGTTCCAGGAGTATATAAGAGGTGCGATGTCACCATTGTTTCATACAGCGGAATAGTCCTCCGTGGTATACATATCCCACAGTTTATTAATCCACGCATGTATTGATGCA
>CAUYSK010086470.1:0-11742 GCA_963575035.1 Avahi laniger | reverse complement strand
AGTCATTTGGGCCCATGTGTTTCTGAGGTGGAAACGTCCCCCAAGAGTGAGATGCGGGCACTGATGGGGCAGTCCTTGAACACCGTCCTCCTAATGGCAGCTGACTGTCATTTAGAACGCTTGTTTCTTGCCAGACACCACTTAAGAGCTTTACAGTTGGTCCTTTTAACAGCCTTTTGCAGGCAAAGACGGTGGGTAGAGACAGAATGAGTAACTTGCCCAGTGTCTGGCTGCAAGGAGGTGGCAGAGCTGGGGTTCTGGATCACAATCGCCACCTTTGACCGCTTCTGCCAAGGTGAGTGATGGAATGCAATTGTCCCCTGTGTCTCTCTGGGGGCCTGTGTGCCAGAAAAGCCTTCTGAAATGCTTTGGGCCAGACAGGGCCACACTTAAAATACCTGTGCGTGATTTCAACTGGCATTTGTTTACCTCACAGTTATTTATCGAGTGACGGTCACCTACCGGGCACGGTGCGAAGTTCTGTGATACAGTCGTGAGCAGCTCAGACACAGACGCTGTCCTCATGGAGCTAAACATGTATGTGCAGAGGACTAAACGCTGTGATGGAAACAGGTGTGTCGAGACGGAGAATAGCAGGGCGGACCTCCGTACGGCAGGTGTGGGAGGCCCGTCTGATGAGGGCCGTTTAAGATGGGACCTGAAGGAGAGCCAGGGTGAGCACGAGCAGGGAGTCGCCATGACGGGACAGTGCTCGGCGTATTTGAGGAACTGAAAGGCGGCCGGTGTGGCTACAGCATAGGGGAGGGGGGAGGCGCCCAGGGAGGCCGAGGCGGGCCCTGGGGGGGCGTGTGGCTGCACAGCCCTGTGTATTGGGCACAGTTAGCACTGACAAATGGGAAAGGTACTGAGTGGACACGGCCACAGCAGCCAAACCCAAGCATGCTCTGTAGTAGAGTCAGGTACAAATGAGGTCCCTGCCAACCACGGCTGACTCGACCGGCATCTTCTCATTTAACGGAGCCCTGAGTGCTTTAGTAATTTTTTCATGGCGCCTGTAGGCCAAAAGCAATAACTAGCAGTTCCGTTTAGTAATTAGTTAGGGCCACACAACTTAAAAAGTTTTCATTTCTTAACAACTTTTTAGTAGCCATTTGAGCAAATGATATGCATACATCGAAAGAAAAACACTAATATTTTTATTGCATTCTTGAATCACCACGATTACTAATGGGATGTGTGTGCCTGTTGGCCACTGTACAACTCCTCACGTTTTGAAATCTGATTGGACACTGCCACCCTCATTTTCTGTTCCATAGTGATTTCCTTGTGGTACTTACTTTTTGTCATAGTAACAGCTGAAAACCCGGCTTCCCCCAAAATGCCATCATTGAAAGGAACATAGCATGATCTAACGTTGAAACTGTGAACAAGCCTGAATCTGCGCAGTGTTCAACCGACATTGAGTGTCCTGTGTTTCCCTTGGAGAATTTAAAATACCTCACAGTACTCCTGCGAATTTACGACGGTACCCTGGGGTGACCTGTTGTACAGTTTGGGAACCACAGAGCTAGGCATACTACTTTCTAACTATGGAACTCAGGTATTCCTTTGCAACCAAATCCTTTCTCAAAACCATATTTGAGCACGTTCTGTGCAAGGATTCTAGGAAGGAAAGTTGTCACCCTTTCTGGAAATTGTATCCTATTTGTCCAGCAATTTATAGGGGTGGACCCAAGAGTGCTAACCCAGCCTGGCTAATTTGGATAGAAGAGGAAAAGGGTGAATGATGCATACAGATCTTCAGCAATAGGATGAAAGCATGAGAGGCTGGACCAGGAGGAAATGAGTAGGTGATATGCAACTGTGATTTTGGGGCCCCTGATGAAGAAATGAGGGCTGAGACGGAGGGCTGGTTACTGTCAGACCTGCAGGTAAGCAGGCTAAGCCTCAGGCGTTGCCTCTGTAACCAGGAACATCCTGTCAGAAGGCAATTAGAGAGTGGAAGGAATTCAACACCCAGCTCCACCAGCACATGCCTCGGTTGCTGTCTGTTTCTTTAGCTCCCTGACTCATTCTTGGTGAGAGAAAGTATGAGAATTAAGGAGCAGACCTGACTTTGGAATGCCCCAGAACCTCGAAGCCACATAATATCACATATCACGTTGTCTCCAAGGACAGAAGCCGGGAGAACCAGTTGACTCCAAGTCAGTTTTACTTTCTCTTCCTGCGTAACATCACACATGCAAATCTTCCAGGATGGCTGAGATGCTGATGAAACCAGTTCCCATGGCAACTGGGAGATTATCCTTACATCATCCTGTGATGAGCAAAGCCCGATTAAAACCAGGGGGAAGTAAAATTCTTGCTTCTCGCTGAACTTGGGCTGTTTACTCACCCTCTCTATTGCCTTGGTTTTCTCATCTATAAAGTGGGGATAATACCAACACAGACCTTTAAGTCATTACAAGAAGTAATAATACTGAGCAAAAACCACATGTCAGGTACTATGCTACATGCTTTAGATACATTAGCTTATTTTATCCTTACGACAACCTTAGGAGAAAGGTATGTGATAATTATCAGAGATGTCTGAGGAAAATGAGGCACAGGGAGAAAAAGTAAGTTGATTGATATCATAGAGATAGAAGATAGCAGAGCAGGGATAATGAGACACTGTCTAGTATATGATTTTGTCAAGATCATGCATATGAGATCTTAGCCCAGTGCCTGCCCATAGCAGCTCTTGATAAATGCTAGCTATTATTATTGCTGTATTTTTATTAATTTTATTACCATCATTATTTGACTCGGGGAAATCACCTTAGGCTTCATGGAGGAAGTGACATTTGCAATCAGCTTTGAGGGTGGGTAGGCTTTGGACAGGTGGGGATGGGGCAGAGGGACATTCTAGACTGCGGGCACAGCAAGAGCTAGTGCTCAGAGGTGGGACTGTGTAGCTTTGGCATGAAGAGCAGGGAGGAGATGTTGAGGCTGGATCTTAGACTCTCAGGGAGACAGGAGAGGAGGGCTCTGTTGAAGACAGAGTGAAATAGCCTGGCTGTCTGGCGGTAGATGGTGCGTCAGCATTCCAGGTTTTAAATATAGGAAGTGGGGAGATTGGAGCTTCGCTCGACAACTTGTTTAGTGAGCTGAACTGCCTGCTCTTGAGGCCACCCTCTCCTTTTGGGGAACTCTTTAAGCCTGAGACCATGCAGGCAGGTACCCAGCTCTGGTGGTGATGCCCCAGGCCAGAGGAGGAAACAAAGTCTGGAAGGTTTGAAATCCCCACTCAAAAGTCCAGCTTTCATTCTAACCTCATCCCTCCATCAGGACAGGCTGTCGCTGGGTGCTTGCGTGTGTTCAGAGGCGAGGGAGGAAAGAGAAACCGAACCAGCGGCAGAAGCCCCTCTTACGGCCGTGTGGCTCCGCTTCTCCCCGCTGCTACTTCCTTGAAAGCCCCGAAAGGGCATGGCTGACTTAAGCGTTCTGCAGGACCACGCATTCCTGGGTGAGAATGAGGGGCTTCTCGAGAGGAAATGAAAGGAGACAGAGATGTGGTTTTGCCTTAAGGTTTTCTAATGAGAAGCCCTGAGAAGATTCATTTTGAAATAGAAAGATAGGCCTGGCAGCGTGGTGTAAATGCAGGCATTTGGAGTCCCTGCTGGAGAAGGCACAGAGGTGAGTAGGGGTTCTCCAGTGACCCTGTGGGAGTCTTTGGCTGGGAAACTGGATGTTGGAGCTCAAAGGGCACAGAAATAGAAACCAGACCACCTGGGGTCTTCTGGTCCAGTGTTTTCCAAAGGGCAAGTGCCTTGAGAAGTGGTTTTAGATCGCAAAGGAGCAGCTCATTAAATAGTAAGAAATCACACATGAGATCTTTTCCCCATTTCAAGGTTATTTTTCAGTTCTTCTGTTGCTGTCAAGGAGAAAGTCTCAGTTTTGGACTAGTGGATCTTAAACACTTCCCCATCACTTGTTGATGTCTCTTCTTAACAGAAAGCCAGCTCTCTTCAGCCT
The DNA here is from genome assembly GCA_963575035.1 of Avahi laniger. Lineage (NCBI taxonomy): Eukaryota > Metazoa > Chordata > Mammalia > Primates > Indriidae > Avahi > Avahi laniger. The sequence continues at coordinate 7,764 of CAUYSK010086470.1, read as the reverse complement.
TGGAGGCTTAGCGGGCAATAGTGTCTATCCTAGAGGGTCTCACCCTTGACCGCACACTGGTGATACCTGAAGAGAACTTTAAAAAATGACTTATGCCTGGCTCCTCCCCTGCCAGAGAAATTCTGATTTAATAAGTCTAAATTCTGGCCTGGGCACTGGAACTTTTAGAAGCTCTCCAGGCAACAGTTTCTAATTAAAATTGTCTTCCATTATATTTAGTAATCATCTATTTATGGCGAGTGATACTGGTTTTCTACTGAAGGCATTGAAATAAAATTTTCTTTCAATATCCACTGACTTAAGTAAAAACATTAAATACCTGTTAAAGAAAAATAACTAAAGAGCGCAGATGGTATTTGGATATGGCAAAACCAAAATACGCATTCAGTGAACTTTGGGAAACTCTCTTCTGGTCTTTGCTTAGCTCTACCATTTCTGTCTTTTTGTAGGGCCCATCTCCTTGACAATAAGATGGGAGTAATTACCCCAGGTCCCCTTTCTCCATGGGATTACCCTGGGAATCAAATGATTGGGCTTTGTTAAGTTCGATTTGCTAAGCAAATATGAGGAAGGGAATACAAGGGAGATAATCCATGCAGCAGGGATGACTAACTGGCGGATTTACACAGAACTGGATTTGCGTTAAGTTAAATCAGAATTTCCGATTTCCAGGTACCATGTTGTCTCCCTCTTCACCGGGATCATCCACTGGTCTCCCTTAAACGTGCCATGACTGCCAGTAATAATTTATTTCCCCAGTGGCAGCAAACTAAAGAACACTCAAAGTGCCACCAGGGCCCCCAAGGGTTGCATGTTAGAACACAAGCTGGGCAGGCTGTGCTGTCACCTTCCAAGCCAGGATCTTCTGGATGTTGCACTGTACGTATGAGGTCCTGGCCTGGCCCTCTGCAGACTGAATTCTGCACTTACCATCGGAATGTCCCTTCCATGGATTCCAGTTTCTTCATCAGGAAAGTGAGGGGTTTGGACCAGTTTAGGCTCAAGTCTAAATTCAAATACCTTCAGGATCAAGGAGGTGACACAAATGTGAGGCTTTGCCAAGGGAACGGGGAGTCATCAATCCTGTAGCAAAGTGAAGAGAACAGTCCCACAATCAAGATGCTCATGTTCAATTTTTAAAAACCGTAGAGCTGCTTCAACAGCAGTTTGGCAAGGTGACAACTGGTGATTCCTGGATGTGGTAATTTCTAAGATTCCTTTCATTTCTAAAAATAATTTTATGATAGTATAATAAAATAAATTCAAGGATCCTACTAGGGGTTTTTGATATGACTGCTGTACTCAATAACACCAGGTCCTTCCCTGATAATAAGAGCTACCATTTATAATAAGAGCTAACATTCACATCTAAGTTCTCTAAGGCCGTTAACCCTCGCCACAGCCCTGCGAAGTCAGTACTATTAAAACTGCTTCGTAACAAATAAGGAAGTGGAGGTTCAGAGAGGTTCGGTCATTTGTGTAAGATCTCTAGAGCAGCACTGTCCAGTAGAAATATAAAATGAGCCATATATGTAATTTTTGAATTTTCTAGTAGCTGTATTAAAAATAAAAGAAAATAGGTGAAACTAATTTTAATAATATATTTTATATGACTTAATATATTCAAAACATTATCATCTCAAAGTGCAATCAATGTAAAAATTAACTAATGAGATACCTTATATATTTTTATCATAGTAAGTATTTGAAATCTGGCGTGTGTTTTTTCTTTCTTAAAAAAATAGCCTTATCAAGATATAATACATATACTGTGTAAATTGCCCATTTGAAGAGTACCATTCAATTTTTTTAATATATTCACCCAAGTGCACAATTTTAGAAACTTTTCATCCCCTTGAGATAAAACTCCATATCCTTTAGCTAATATTCACTTACTGCCGCGGCCCCCTCCTCCGCCCTAAGCAACCACTAATCTACTTTCTGTCTCTTTAGATTTCCCTATTCCGAACTTTCGTAGGAATGGAATTACATGGTATGAATTCCTTTGTGATTGGCTTCTTTCACTGAGCATGTTTTTAAGGTTCATCCATGTTGTGCCATGTATCAGTACTCCATCACTTTTTATGGCCAAATAATATTCCATTGTATAGATATATCACATTTTTATTTATCCTTCTGTCTATTGACAGACTTTTTTGTGCTTTTATTTATTTATTTTTATTTCAAAAAATTTAGGGGGTACAAGTGGACGAATTATACCATGCTGAAGTCAGGGCTGTCAGTGTATCTGTCACAAAGACAGTGGGCTCAGTAAAGTGTTCATATGGTCATTTGCTATCATTTTGCAAACATGTTTTTGTAAATTTCACATAAGAAAAATATTTTGACCACAGTCATTTAAGGTGGTGGTACTGTCTACTCTGACTTTCTCTTCTTCACGTTTTGCCTTTATTGAATGGTATTGGAATGGCTGTTGGCAATTTTGGGCTTTGTCCATGCCTTAGACTCTAAGGGTAGTGGAGTTGAGGATACATTTTGTTGAGGTCAGTGAGATATATTTATGTGGCTCTGAGTCACTTCAAATAGTTAAGTTTATATAAAATTATATATCATCATTTATTTATCCATGCTTCTGGTAATTTGGCTTATTTCAAATTTTTGGTTATATTATAACAAATTATACTGACTTACCATTTCTATACATGTCTTTTTGTGAATATATGTATACATTTGTTTTTGATATACATCTCCAGGAACAAATCTTCCAACTCATGGAGTCATGTGTATGTTCAACTTTGGTGGAAATACCAAACCAAATTCGAAAGTGGGTGTGACCACATATACTCCTACCAGTGGTACATGAGGGTTTCCATTTCTTCACATCCTTACCAAATAGAAAATAAAAGAATAAATAATCTTTTACATTTAGCCATCATGATGAGGGTGTAATGTTATTTCATTGTCATTTTAATTTGTATATCCCTAACTATTATTGAGGACAGACATCTTATCAATTTATTGCTTAGTTAAAAATCCTCTTTTGTGAAACTCTGTTAAGTTTCTAATCCACTTGTCCACTGGCTGTCTTTTCTTGTTGGTCCATAGGAGCTCTTTATCTATTTCTTGGTCAGTTATATGTGTGGCAAATATTTTCTCCCACTCAATGGCTTGCTGTTTTACTATCTTCATCGTATCTTTTGATGAGTAGAAGTTGTTAAATTTAATTCAGGCTAATTTATTAATTGTTTTCTTTCAGGTTAGTATTTCTTATTTAAAAAACCATTTCTCTACTCCAAGGTTGTGGAGATATTCTCCTACATTATCTTTTTAAAGCATTATTGTTTTACCTTTCACATTTAGATATACAATCCACATGGACATAATTTTTATGTATGATGTGAAGTAAAGGTCAAGTTTTATTTATCTCATATGGATATACACTTAACTCAGTGCCACATATTGAAAAGACTATTCTTTCTCCACTATTTTGCAGTGACAAGCTCCTCATTAAACAAGTGTCTGTACATGCATGGGTCTATCTGTGCATGGGCTATTTCTCTTTCTTCATTGGTCTACTGGTCTACTCTTGAGCCAATACCATGTTATCTTAATTACCATATCTTCTAATAAATCTTTTAATGAATAGACCCAGTCATCCTATCTTATTCTTTTTCTTTCAAAATGTTGTGATTATTATTGGCCTTTTGTATTTTCATATCAATTTTAGAATCAGCTTGTCAATTTCCATAAAAATCCTATTGGTAATTTTCTTGGAATTACGTTGTATCTATAGGTCAATTTGGGGAGAATTGATACATTTATGATATTTGGTATTCAAATAGGTGTATTTTTCCATTTATTAGGGTCTTTTAAAATTTCTCCCACTAAAATTTTATGTTTCTAAGTAGTAGTAAAAATTTTTTGCTAAATTCATTCTTAGATATTTGACCTTTAGAAAATATTCTAAACGTTTTTTTTAAAACATTTTTCTTATGGCTTGTTGGTTTTTAGAAATGCAATTAATTTTGTATATCTTCCTGTACCCAGCAACTTTGCTAAACTTAATTATTAATTTAAAAAATTTATCTATAAATTATTTTGGATTTTCTATGTTCATAACCATATCATTTCAAATAACAACATTTTATTTCTTCTTCCTTTTCAATCCTTATACCTTTTATTTCTTGTCTTGCCTTATTGCATTGAGTAAGATCTCTAACATAATTTTGAATGAAGTATGACAATAGGCCTCCTTATCTTCTTCCCAATCTGAGAGGGAAAGTTGAAATATTTGAGAATTAAGTATGATATTATCTTCATAGATAATCTGTAGATTTATTTTAGTGTAAGGGATTTTTTTTATTTCTAGATTGCTGAGTTTTCATTTTTCTATGAATATAATAGATACAGAATATTTCCAAATGCTTTTTCTTCATTTCCTGAGACAATCATATATTTTTTCTCCTTACTCTATTACTGAATTACATGTACAGATTTATACATGTTAAGTCAACCTTTCATTCCTGTAATAAACTCCCTTTGGTTGTGATATATTGCCCTTTTTATATACTTCTGGCTTCAATGCATCAGTGCTTACAAGTGAAATTAGTCTGTAATTTTTCTTTTTCATAATATCCTTGTCAGGTTTTGGTATCAAGGCTATGCTGGCCTCAAAACCAGTTGGTGAATGTTTCATTTTATTCACTGTAAAGCCTGACATTATTTCTTCTTTATTTTACTTTTTCGAGTCAGGGTCTAATGCTGTGGCCTGGGCTAGAGTGTAATGGCGTCATCGTAGCTCACAGCAAACTCAAACTCCTGGGTTCAAGCGATCCTCCTGCCTCAGCCTCCTGAGTAGCTGGAATTATAGACATGTGCCACCACACTTGGCTAATTTAAAAATTTTTTTGTAGAGACAGGGTCTTCCTGTTGCCCAGGCTGATTTCCAACTCCTGGCCTCAACATGTCCTTCTGCCTTGGCCTCCCAAAGTGCTAGGATTGTAGGCATGCACCCAATCAATTTCTTCTTTAAATACTTAGTGAAACTCATTAATGATGCTATCTGGGCCTGCAGTTTTCTTTTAGGGGAGGTTTTAAGTTATGTATTAAATTTATTTTATGATTACAGTATTATTTTTTGTGGAAGTTCTGGTAAGTTGTATTGTAGGAATTTGTCTATTTACTCTAAATTTTGAAACTCTAAATAAAAGGTTTTGTTTACATTATCCTGTCAAGATTATTCTAATGTCTAAAGTATCCATAGTGATGCCTCGTTTCATTTCTGTTATTGGTTATTTGTGCCTTCTCTTTGATCTTGATCTGTCTCATGAGGGGCTAATTTTTTATTTAATTACTGTCTGCTTTTATCATTTTACTTCTTCCACTTTCTTTGGGTTTATTATTCTATGCTTGACTTTGTGAGATGAAAGCATAAATCATTTTTTTTTCAGGCTTTCTTCTTTTATAACATTATCATTTTGGGGTTATAAGTTTACCTCTAAGCAAGACCTTGGTTGGATCCCCCCAAATAATTAATTGACTGATTGATTGTCACATTGCCAGCTTCTCTCAGAATGCCCAATCTCTTTCCTATGCTCAAAGTACTCCAAAGACTTCTTATTTCATTCAGGATAAAGCCCAATCCTTGTCTTGCCACACTTGTCCCTTCCTGAGCTGCCCCTGCTCCCTCCTTGATCATGTCTTTCACTGCCCACCCCCATATCCACCTTGCTCCAGCCACCCGGGCCTCCTTACTGTTCCTGAAGAACATCATGCACACTCCTGTCTCAGGGCCTTTGCACTTGCTGTTGCCCCTATCTGGAAGGCTTATACTTCAAATAGCCACATGGATTGCTCTCTTTCTTCATGCAGGTCTCTGCTAAAATGTACCCTTTCTGAAAGGCTTTCTCTGACTACCCCGTATAAAATGGCACTCCCTAAAACCTGCTATTGCCCTTACCTTGATTTATTTTTCTTCGTATTGATTCTTGCCAGCTGACATAGAATAAATTTACATGTTTATTTATTGTTTGGCTACTCCTTTTTCCTCTCTTTAGAATGTAAGGTCCATGAGAACAAGCATTTTTTTTTTTCTGTTTTATTTATTTCTGTATCTCCATAGCCTACAATAGAGTCTGGCACATAGTAGATGATCTACAAATACTCGCTGAGTAAATGGATTCTGTACTTAGAGATCTGAATTAAATAGCTCTGAATTTGTCACTAATTACCCATGTGACCTTGAGCAACCAAAGGAAACTTTCTAAGTCTCAACTCCTTTATTTGTATAGTGGCATGATCATTATTGCCCTTGAGATACTGAATATCAAAGTTCTTTATGAAATATAAAAAATTATGAGACAAATTTTGACTCATCAGTCAAATGAGATAAATTGACTTGTCAATGAGACAATTTTGACTCATAAATTTTGAATATAATGAGTCAGAAAATGTCTTACATGTCCCAAATTTCTATCTATTTGGACTTCCATGATGTTAAAAATTCATTCCTTTGGGACATTTTGTTGTGTTTGGCTCTAGTTAAACCATAAGTATCTTTCCTGGAAAGGAGAATATTTTCACAGTTCTGTTGCCATTAACTTGTCAGCAGGAATTAGTATTTGAATTCACTGTGACTGAAGACATGGGATAGAGGGGAGGTGTTTTTTTGATGGAGAAAAACAGTAAGTAAAAGTCTGCAGCATTGGGTTGGGTGGGGGAAGTTCTGAAAGAGCATTTCTAAGTGAGCACCAGGGGAAAAAAGTTTAAAAAGTTATTTATTACTCAGGTTAGGCTAGGTTATGCTGCAGTAAAAACCAATCTCAGATTCTCAGAATATTAACCCAGGAAAGGTTAGTTTCTTACCCATATAGAGTCTTCCGTGAGCCCATGCTACCTGCAAGGAGTTGGGGGGAGGCAGTTGTGTTACTGTACATGTCCATGTAGGGACGTTGTAGGGAGTCTTGATTAAAAAACTTTAATAAATTTAACAAAGTTTTATAAGACTATCATAGTCTAAATCTATCTTGGTAAAAGATTTTACAGAGTTTATATAGAACATGCTTGAAAGTACTATTGTCATTCTGCAGTGCTTTTCACGTTGAGTTTAGGTATAATTTATCACATTTTCCAACTGAAAGTTGTGTCTTGTGGTTTGACGAATATGTGTATTTATGGAGAAATGGGACACTTTATTTCAGTTACAACTTTAAAACAACGCCACCATTCAGGGAGCACTTATGTACTGGACAGAATACTAAGGATGAGATAGCTTGTCTCATTTAATGCTCAAAACTGCTATTATAGCCACTTTATAGTAAAGAAACTGATGTTCAGAGGCATAATTTGTCTTCAGTCACACAAATTAAGTAGAAAAACTTAGACCAAATTCAGGTCTGTTTGATTCCAGAGTCTGTGGTCATTACCACAAGGCAATGCTGCCACCCCTCTCCAGCTAATACATCCTGAATGTGTAATTGCCATAGGTCCAACAGTAGCCCCAAATTGTGATGATGATGAATATATTAATATGGTGTGGGTTATATTTAATTTCACAGCATCCGGGTCCTTGTTTAGACTTCCAAAGATGTCCTGCTATATAAGTTTTTTTTTTTTTTTTTGAGACAGAGTCTCACTGTGTTGCCCTGGTTAGAGTGAGTGCCGTGGCGTCAGCCTAGCTCACAGCAACCTCAGACTCCTGGGCTCAAGCAATCCTACTGCCTCAGCCTTCCAAGTAGCTGGGACTACAGGCATGCGCCACCATGCCCGGCTAATTTTTTCTATATATTTTTAGCTGTCCAATTA
>CAUYSK010086468.1:0-10460 GCA_963575035.1 Avahi laniger | reverse complement strand
CATTAGTTACAATCAAAGAGAACATATTTTTTTAATCTCGAACAATTTGTTCCACACAAAACAAAGTACATTCTCCTACTATCAATTCCTGCCTTTCACTCTATCTCATCTGCTTCCCACTAGCTTAAATAATCTTATCAGTTTTGCCTTCTAAATATCTTTCTATCCAGGACCCTCTGTTCCTTCTCCCACTAGTCTAATGTATTGCAGTAACCTACTAAATGGCCTCCTGATTTCAGTCTCACTTTTCCTAAACCTCTTTCCATGAAGAAATCTTTCTAGGCCGGGCCGGTGGCTCACGCCTGTAATCCTAGCACTCTGGGAGGCTGAGGCAGGTGGATTGTTTGAGCTCAAGAGTTCGAGACCAGCCTGATCAAGAGCGAGACGTCGTCTCTACTAAAAATAGAAAGAAATTAGCTGGACAACTAAAAATATATATATGGAAAAAATTAGCCGGGCATGGTGGCGCATGCCTGTAGTCCCAGCTACTTGGGAGGCTGAGGCAGGAGGATTGCTTGAGCCCAGGAGTTTGAGGTTGCTGTGAGCTCGGCTGACGCTACAGCACTGTAGCCCAGGCAAGAGAGTGAGACTCTGTCTCAAGAAAAAAAGAGAAATCTTTCTGTACTTTTCAATGCATTACTCATGTCAGTCTCCTGACTTCATTCTTCTGTAGCTCCCCTTTGCCTTTGGTATAAGTCCAAACTCCTTAACATTGACCTGGCCTCTGCCTGTCTGTGAGGTATCATTTCTTCTTCTTCTTGGTACCGCATACACCAGGCGTACATAAAAAATATCTGTAATTTACATATGTTATATAGCAGTTGTTGAGTGCTTACTGTGTTTTAGCCATGATGCCACTTTCACACACATTAATGCCATTTAATCCTCGCATTAACTCTATAGGATAGGTTACATTTTACAAATGAGAAAATGTGACCTATTTTATAATGTTGTCATTGTCCTATACACCAGTCCTGTCCAATCAGTTGTGCCGAGGGTAACAGGATTGAATTAACTCAAAACTCACTACAAGAGCCAACAACAAGATCAGGTGTGGTGGCTCACACTTATAATCGTAGGACTCTGGGAGGCCCGAGGCAGGAGGATCGCTTGAGATCAGGAGTTCAAGACCAGCCTGAGCAATAGCAAGACCCCACCTCTACTAAAAAGAGAAAAAATTAGGCGAGCGTGGTGGCACACGCCTGTAGTTCCAGCTCCAGAACTGAGGCAGGAGAATCGCTTGAGCCCAGGAGTTGGAGGTTGTAGTAAGCTATGATGACGCCACTGCACACTGTAGCCTGGGAGACAGAGCGAGACCCTGTCTCAGGAAAAAAAAAAAGCGAACAACATTAATAGTATCTAACAATTTTTGTTAATGTACTTTGTGCCATCTTACTACATGTAAACATAACTCACATAAACTATTCTTGATTTGCAAAGAAGGAAATTCAAAGAGAAAGAGTAACTTGTTCAAAGGTATGTAGCTCAACACGTCAAAGTCTAGATTTGAATGTAGGCCTTGTTACCCCAAAGCTCATGCTGTCTGTCATCCCTATGGATGGAAGCAGTGAAATTATATAAACAGAGCCATTTATCATTTGACAGCTTCTAAAATTTAAATTCTTCAGTGTCTGTAATTGAATTATAAAGATTTCCACAACCCTCCCACTGTCATGGGAACACACCCACATGTACCCATTTTTCTTCCAGATCCTATCATACAGTGGTCGAAAGAGCTTGGACTTGGAGTCAGACTCAGTTCTGATGGCCCCTCTACTAACCATCTCCTTGGATGAACCCTGGGATAAATTACTTCTTTGAATTGCCGGTTGCTTTTCTCAAAAACTCAGGATAGTAGTACTTCCCTCCTGGGGTTGCTGAGACAAATAAAATGTGAGAGTACCTACTTCCTCTCTCCATCCCTTGTGCCTTAATAAGATAGTGCTTGATAGGATAGTGCCTTAATGGTACATTGGGCACTATCATAATAGCTTCCTTGCTTTCTCCCTGCTTGTGTTCCCTGTGAAGATCACCGCTGCCCTCACTCTATCACTGCTCCCCATCTATGCTCTACAATGCTACCTGAAAAATATTTCTAAAATACAAATCCTAGAGACTTTCTGTGAATAATAATTGTGCGCTATTATTCAGACACATCCTCTTACTGAAAAAATTAGAAATATTTAGATTAAAAAAATCTTAAAGCATGGAATAGCTAACAGGCATTATCAGGTTAAAATTGGAATTGAGAACCCAGATAACCCAGATTTGACCAGCAATTGTCAGGGACAGAAATAAGGTCCAGAATCCTTACAAGAAGCTGGGACCCCAAAGGGCTACACCATCAGGTTAGACCTGAAACATAGCAGCTTTCACATAGAATAACAGCCCAGGTTCAAGCTGACTGGGTCAAACAAGGAATCTCAAGTCTTGAATTGGTTTAAGGACTAGTAGTGCCTCTGGGTATCTGGCAAAATCAAATGGAAATTCTTTCAAAAAGGTTTCTTCAATTTAGGCCTCAGATTATTCAGTGACCAGCACATAAGTATAACCAGGCACCCAAGAAAACCATAGTTCAAGGACAAGAACCATAAGAAACCACAAACAACAAAAGCAACCCTTCAAAAATGTCATCAGATATTGAATCATCACAGTCCAAAAAACTTGTTTCCTCTGTTTAAAGAAAAGATAAGTTTAAAGATATCTGCAAGAGATAGGAAACTATGAATTGTGACATAGCAAATTGAAAAGGAACCAGGAAAACTTCTAGAAATAAACATTATAGTAATGAAGTTAAAAACTCCGTGGACAAGGAATAGTAGATATATGGTTAAGTATTTTGAAAAGAAAAACTCAGTGGATAAATTTAATAGCAGATTGGATAAAGCTGAAGAGAAAATTTACAAATTGGAAGACAGCAAAAAAAAAAAAATTATCCGGAATATTGGATAGAGAGACAAACAGAAAATGCAAAGGATTGGGCAAGAGACATAGAGAATAGAGTGAGAAGGTTTAAGTAAGTTGAATTAGAGTCCTAGAAGGAGATGAGACAGAAAATGGGCAAAGGTGAAATTTGAAGGTAATAGCTGAGATTTTCCATAACAGGTGCGCTACCAAACCACAGAGTTAAGCAGACCAATGACTGCATGTAGAATTTTTTTTTAAAGTTTCAAATTTAGATACATCAGAAGGAAAATACAGAAAGCCAGAGGCAAAGAGAAAATCTTAAAAACAGCTGGAGAAAAAAAAGATTATCTTTTTTTTCAGGAGCAATAGACTGACTATTGACTTCTCACTGAATATAATTCTGATCATGTTATTTTCAGAATTTTCTTTTCTTTTTTTCTTTCTTTCTTTTTTTTTTTTGAAACAGAGTCTTACTCTGTTGCCCAGGCTAGAGTGCCATGGCATCAGCCTAGCTCACAGCAACCTCAAACTCCTGGGCTCAAGCAATCCTCCTGCCTCAGCCTCCCGAGCAGCTGAGACTATAGGCATGTGCCACCATGCCTGGCTAATTTTTTCTATATATTTTTAGTTGTCTCGCTAATTTCTTTCTATTTTTAGTAGAGATATGGTCTCGCTCTTGCTCAGGCTGGTCTCGAACTCCTGATCTCGAGTGATCCTCCTGCCTCGGTCTCCCAGAGTGCTAGGATTACAGGCATGAGCCACCGCACCCAGCCTATTTTCAGAATTTTCAGTGGCTTTCCATCCCTAAAATATAAAATGCATACTTCTTCAGAATGTCATATGAGGCTTTTCATGTTCTGGCTCCTAGCAATCCATTTAGATATACTCAGTTTACTCTTGAATATGTGCCTTTGCACATTCTCTTCTCCCTTTCTGGAATGCCCATCCACCTAACCAGTTCCTACTCAGCCTTCCCATTCTCAGCTCAGGGGTTAGCTGCTCTGTCAAGCTCTGCCTTGCTCCCTTCTTATTGCTCTCAGGCACACTGTTTGCCAGTAGTTACCAATACCATGTGCTTTAAATATTTGTTTGCATTTTTGTCTCACTTCTAACACATGAGTTCCCTGAGGACAGAAACAGGGCCATTTGCAATGAGTGACACTTCATAGATATTCAGGACCTTCACTGGGTTGACTCCAGCATTTCAGCAATCCCATGGCCACTTAAATGATAACTTGATATAGGTTTTCATGGCTCTTCCCATAATGGTCCAATTCTTGCAGGTGTGGAGAACAGGTTACCACAGCCAGCGCCCGTATCCCTGCATGCTATCATTGACTGGCTCTGCCTCTTCATTACCTGTTTCTTCAGTGAAGCTGGAAAAGCAATACCCACTTTACCCATAGTAGGAAGTTGTAAATCAAAAGAGGTGATGTGGGTGAACATGCTATGAAAACTCTCTGGCATCTCACAGTTTCATTTCAGAGTGAGAAATGTGCTTGGGCCTGGGGATTTTGTGGAGAAGGGAGCTCATGGATGCCCCCTGAAGACTGTTATTCCCAGGCCTTTGCCCTGACAGGAGCTGGGTGTGGGATCCTAGAACAATCATAGCACTCATTATGCCTGGCAAGCTTGCAGCATAGCAAATGCTTATCCACAGTGTATGTTACCTTGCCCCTGTGAGGACTTGTGCTGTCATTTCTACATTTCATTGGGGAGAGGGACTCATAAGATAAATTTTCCTAGTTGATTGATTTTGGGAGCTCTGAGAGGGACATATTTTCATTTACAAAATATATTATAGTTTTCATTGAGTTCTCTTTGGAAATTGAAAATTTCTGTGGCCCTTCATTCAGAGATAGAACAAGCTTGGATTTGTCAGAGTTTGTAAATCTTTTAATTACTGCCATTATCTTAATTCAGGTTCTGATTGTGTCTCACCTAGACTTTAACCCCAGCTTTCTAAGATCTGTTACCATTATCTTTCTCCATTCCAGAGGGCTACCAAATTCATAGCCCTCAAATATATATGTGATACATAAGTCTGGAGAGAAAAATTTCCCTGGCTTTTATAATGCTATATAGGATAGTGTAAGGCTTGTCAGTTTCATTGTCTGGACCTGTATATTAGAAAGTATGTTTTGCTGAGAATAGCATTAAATCCTAAAATATCAATGGCTTACACAAAAAAGAAGTTTATTTCTATCTCATGTCAAAGAAACAGGCAGGCCAGGGCTTGTAGGTCAGCTTCACAGTCGCAACTCATTCTGCTGTGCTGTTCTGCAGAGTAGAAAACACCTTGTCTTGTGGCCTCCAGGACCAAGATCAGAGGTCCAGCTATCACATCCACAGTCCAGGCAGCAGGGTGGAGGAAAGAGAGACTGGGTGGGGGAAAAAGAGAAGGCTGGGCCTTCACCCTATAAAGACACTTCTAGAAGTCATTAACAGCGCTTTCCCCTCCATCTTGTTGGCAAAAACTTAGACATACAGACCATGCATAGTTGCAAGGAGGCTGAGGGGTGTGATCTTGTGACTAGGTGGCAGTATGCCTGCGTAAAAATTGGGATTCTTACTACTAGGAAATAAGAGCCTAGATAATTGGGCAGTAACTAGAGTCCCCGCCACAGGGCCTATCCCATCTCTCCACCAGCTTTGTTTCTCCTCTTATCACAATCCCTCCCTACCCGAGTGCTGTGTCCTTAAATCTTTTGTTGGGCCTTTACTATGCCAGGCCCTCTCACAGGTCTGGGCTTTTCACAAGTTCTCTTGCTTTTGCCTGAAATGCCCTTCAACTTCCTTATTTCTCTTCTAAACATCTATACATCCTTCAAGCCCCAAGTCATTTCCTCAGTGAATTTTTCTTCCTTAGCAGCGACACCACATTACTCCTTGCATGTGCACGTAGCAGCGTGGAGGGGTGGAAGAGCTCGTGGATTTAGTAGTTGAACAGACTTGGGTTTCAGTCTCTGTCCAGCCTGGGCTGGAAAGTATAAATATGGAAGTCCTCGGCACGTAAATTATATTTAAAGCCACAGCCCAGTTTTCTCTCCTGAGTTTCAGACCTTCATTTTGAACTGCTTACTCAGTATCATCCCTTGAAGGTCTCACAGATGGCCTCCCAAATGCGACCACCTCCGGAATAGAAATCTTGATTTTCACCTTCTCCTCTCGTCTTGCCAGTAAGCGATGCCTCTGTCAACCTAGCTGCAGATGTCAGAAAGCTGGAAATAATCCCTCACTTCTCATATCTAATAATCCTTAAGCTCTCATATCTAATTACGACCATGTCTGTCAGTTCAACTCCAAAATGTATCTTAATTCTGTCTCCAATGCCTATATCACAGCTCCATCCTCTCATGCCTGGACCACTGCAATAGCTCTTAACTGGTCTCCCTACAACTACTCCTAGCCTACTGTAATCTTGCCCTGGGCAATGTTGCTCTCACACAGAATCCTCAGCTAGCTTGCCATTGTATATAGGCTTTAATTCTGGATTCTTACATCCTACGAGGCCCACCCAACTTCACTTCCATCTACCTCTGATTCTCATTTCTTGCCGTGCCCAATTTGCTGACTGTGCTCCAGCCTTGTGGCCTTCCTTCTGGTGTTGACTGTGAGAAGAACTTCCTGCCTCTACTCCTTCCCACGTGCCATTCCCTACCCCTCAGGGTCTCTTGTCCCCCTCTTCCCTCCTGTACACTCCGTCCTCACGTCTCAGCTTAAATGTCCCGTCCTCACAGGACTTTTCCTTGACCTCTAATCTAAATCATATGCTCTTTTCCTTTCCTTTTGGGGATTGTTCTTTCCTTCTTAGCATGTATCACAATTTATGATTTTGTATTCATTGAGTGATTTATTTATATAATATCATTCCACATTAGCCTTTATGTTCCACGACGGCTGGGATTGTATTTCATTTACTCACCACTGAATGCTCTCGGTTCCCCTGTTCAATGAATACACATGAAATAGAGGAATATATAAATGCTCTTGTGATTAAACAATGTAGTTGATTCTCTCATTAAATTGACAGTTTTGCTATTTAGTGTGACAAGACATAGTTGTTGAAAACATATTAAGGTAATTCACCTTTTTAACCTGGCATTGTGTTTCTTTATCTCCATTGACCATGTCTATGATTCCCACCTGCAAGGCTATAAACTTCAGTTTTATTAGAATGTAACTTTGTCTGAACAAAGGCTAATTTCTGCCAGGATGTCCTTATGAATACAGAACCTGAAAAGACCATGTTCCAGTGTAATAGCTGAAAATCATGATTGGGCCTACTTCCATGGCTTGCCCTCTCTTTGGAGGTAACCTGGTATAACCTTTGTAACATAAGACTTGCTGTTGTTGGCATGGAATCTGAAGTTATTTTAAGATAGGCCTATCAGCGACTGTCACAAAAAGCTGCTGCCCAGGATTTGGGTTGTCTTGGAAAAACCAGTCCTCTCACTACCCTGTCTCGGTTGCTAGCTTTTGAGAGCAAAAATTCAGCGATTGGATATCTGAGTGTACTTGTTGGTGGTAATTCCAGCTTTCTATTAATATTTTTTTCCTGAATTACCTTGTTGTGCAGAACACATTGGCAAGGTATGTTATGGAACAAACAGATCAACAACTTGTGTGGTTTTTTTCTCCCTAAGATTATAAAAAATGTTCTGGAAGCATCTGATGATTTTGGAATCCTGAACTATGGGTCTAAAATAAAAGATGAACTTGTGGAGACAGAGTACAATGATGGTTACCAGAGGCTGAGAAGAGTAGCAGGAAGGAGGCGATAAAGTGGGGATGGTTAATGAATGCAAAAATGTAATTAGATAGAAGGAACAATATTTGATAGCACAACAAAATGACAATAACCAAAAATAAGTTAGGGTATACTTTAAAATAACTGTAAGAGTGGAATGAGAATGTTCTTAATACCAAAAAATGTTAAAGGCCTGAGGTGATGGATACCCCAGTTACCCTGATTTCATTAATTTATATTATATCGCCTGTATCAAAACATCACATGTACCCTATAAAGATATGCAACTATTATGTGCCCATGATAATTAAAAATTAAAAACTTAAAAAAAAAGATGAGCTTGACTGATGTCCCTCTTTTGCTGATGTATAGGGTAATCTACAATGGGAGAATTTCTGTTTGCTTTTTCTTTTTGGAAAATAATGAGGATTCTGCTTTCAGTGGGTACTTTAGTAGGTAGGTTTCTGCATAGATGGAAAAGCAAACAGTTGATTGTTCTTAATCCCCAGTAGGTCAGATCATGTCAGTGTTTCCAGAATACGCCCAGAATGGTAAAAGTTGGCTTTAAACTGAGCTTTTGCTAAGAAGCAGCCAGTCCTGAAAAGGATTTATTTATTTATTTTGGCCTTGGTAATGTCTAAATGATGATAAGTACAAGTCTCTCTTAGCTCTCTGGAGTGGCTCCCACATAAATTGGTTGTGACCCTTAGAATCTAGAAACTCCAATATATTATAGTTGGAGAAGAACACTTTGTGGGGGAAATCTAATGTAACAAGTGAAAATACAAAATTTTAAGTGTTCAGAAGTATGTAATTTGCTGCTTTTGTTCGTGAGTGTTTTTAATACTTCTGCTACAGAGCCTAACTGCCTCTTTCCTGGGGAGATTTGGTTTCAGTTTCTTGGGTGAATGTGCATTTTATAAGTTTTTTAAGAAAGGAAATTAAACATTAAAAGACTTTAAGTACTTTTCTTTTTATATAATGTCACTAAGAAAAGCCAGGAAAATTGGGTTGGGCTTTTTATTTATTTATTTAATAGATATAATCTATTTTCCACCATTTTGTTTGTTATGGCTAGTGCCAAAGTACTTTTAAAAGTTAACATTTATTTTGATTTTGTTTTATTTCAGCAGATGTGCATAATAAATTAACCTATCTCTATTCTTCATTGTGGACTGGGACAATATTTAATATCTAGGTTTTGGGCATTTGACACACAAGTGATTTAGTTTAATTTAACATAGTTTGATGCTCTCCACTTGTATAATGTTTAGTATATAAATAATATTAAATAGACAAAATGTGGCCTGCTGAGGCTAAGTGCTCAGTGTGAGCATTAATATAGGTATATGACATGATTGGCCACATTAACCTCTGTGGGCCTGCGTTTCTTCTCCTGTAAAGTGAGTAGTTTAGGGTAAATGGTAGATCTGGATCTGAAAATCCCATGAGTCAATAGGCATCTAATTGATTCTTTCTCTTCTCTCTTTTTCTCTCTTTTTTATGTAGGAAAAGAGGATGCTGGTGTACCAGTTAAAAAAGATGAGAGCACCTCCATGTCACAAGACATAAGAGCTTTACCAGAGAAGTCCCTGCAAAGATCAGCAAAGGTCATTGCCTACAGATTTTCTCCACTTGTCCAAATGGCTATCGTCTCAGCTACTTGTCAAAGCTCTCTCATGTGATTCAGTCAGGACTGTAGTTGGTCAGTTAATCAGAAAAGTCAGTGGAACCACGGAATCATGAAAAGTGAATTTTTAAAAATAACTGTAAATATAAATATATATCTGTTTGCCTGCTTTTGGATAAAGGTTCAAGGCCTTTTCTTTGAGTATGGGTATGTTGATTGGAATTCTGCATCATCTTTCTTGGTTAATCCACACTTGTAATGTGGCATTTGTGACTTCCAGTTTTGGTTATTTATAGTGAAGTGAGAATTAGACACTGGAGAAGCAATGTGAATATACACTCCCTCTGTATTTTTACAGGTTTTGCTCCAATTTTTTTATTGTTGTCATGCCCATACCTAATTAAAAAATACATTTTTAATATGTCTTTTTTAGTTTTTCTGTAGTATTCAATTTAGTTATCATAGAAATAATTGTTTTATTTTCCTGTTTCAGTTTTTTGCATAATTTAATTTTATTCTTTATGCATGCTAGTGGCATATTCAGATGTGGAATCAAACACAGTTGACTCAAGCTATGCAAATTTGCAGATGTGGGATCAAACACAGCTGACTCGTGGTGGCAGAAGTGGTGCAAGGGGCATAACATCACGAGGCTTTTCGTGTACCAGGGGCATCTATCGGTGTGTTCAACTTGGGAATGCACTGTGCTCACTCCACCTAGCAAGTTGGTTGAGAGTGTATCTCTCCTGCATATCAACATGAGGACTTTAAAAATTATACTCTCTCTATATATTACTCCCATTGCCCACCCAGTTGTCTAGATCTTCATGTCACTAAGCCGTTTGAATACTAACCATGCACTAGGCAGCATGCTAGGTGTGGAAGATCATAATGAATGGAAAGTCTGGGGGCTGGGGCTGGCTCAGAGACCTGTTTTGTTTGACCTGTGCAATATTTTAAAATTTTGACTTTATAGCTTACATTTTAAAAAGGGAGGAGGAATGTTCACATTAAAAATTAGACTTCTGGGCCGGGTGCGGTGGCTCACGCCTGTAATCCTAGCTCTCTGGGAGGCCGAGGCGGGTGGATTGTTTGAGCTCAGGAGTTCGAAACCAGCCTGAGCAAGAGCGAGACCCCGTCTCTACTAAAAATAGAAAGAAATTAATTGGACAA
>CAUYSK010086467.1:0-59377 GCA_963575035.1 Avahi laniger | reverse complement strand
TCAGCCTCCCAAGTAGCTGGGACTACAGGCATGCGCCACCATGCCCGGCTAATTTTTTTCTATATATTTTTAGCTGTCCAATTAATTTCTTTCTATTTTTGGTAGAGACGGGGTCTTGCTCAGGCTGATCTCGAACTCCTGAGCTCAAACAATCCACCCGCCTCGGCCTCCCAGAGAGCTAGGATTACAGGCGTGAGCCACCGCGCCCGGCTCACAATTTTTATTTGATATGATGTCAATTGCTTTCCTTTTCTGCTCCTCAAACTAACCCCATCATGCTTCACACTGTGCTACATACGACAGTATGAATTTTGGTAAGATAATTACTCTTTGGATAAGTAGATGGTTTTATCCCTTATTACTCCCATTTTAATTACTATTATTATTATTATTGGCATTTAGTGCCAAAGTTTGTCTTAAAACTTGTTGGTGATACATTTTCTATAATTACATTGTCAAGCAATCAAAAGCTTGTTTTTCACATTTGTTCCTCACTTAAAGTGTGAAGATCTCCAGATATGTTGGACCGGAAATTAATCTGTTATTTCTATTTTGACTGCTTTTAATAGCAAGCTTATTAAAATAGGTTATAATTAATAAATTCAAAGGCCGGCATAAATTCCTTTGTCCAAAGTTGAGTCTGGAGTATTCAGGCTTGTGTTTTCTTTCTTTTCTCCCCCTCCTGGTCTTTTTGTTGTTAAGGGTGGGGGTCACATAAGGACGTCCGTGGAAGGACTCCGTGCGCCACCTACCGACGGAATCTAAACTTCCAGTGTTTGGAGATTGGGAATGACCGTGCATTCCGTTTTTGAAGCATTCTTTGAGAAAGGACGGTTATTGGGAAGAGATCCTCTCAGATTCTATGGCATAACTGTGATTGCTAGAATAAATCTGAATTATTCAAAAACAAACTTGTACTCCTGCGAGTACAAGTTTTGGCGAGAATCCCAAGAGAGTCCGGCGGCTGGCGTTGGAAGCAGTTAGCCAAACCCTGGAATCAACTCAAAAGGGGAATGATTGTTGTGTCCTGAGCAACACTCGCTGCTAGTGGTTACTGCTTAATAGGAAATGGCTCTACTAATGGCACATCCAGATAACCTTCAGTTTCCAATATTATTATTCCAAAGAACTTCTCTCCAATTTCACTATTTTATCAAAAATTTAATAATGCATAACAAGTAGGTCTGCCCTTCACGTAGATATTATACACACAGCTTATCTATGTGTTTGTAAACTTAGTCCTTATACACACACACGCACAGACACATCCACACATGTAGCTACAAAGTGATATGCCTTCATGCACATGTGTGTCAGCTGAGAAATATAAGCCCCTGGGCTTGGATTAAAATGTTTCTCCCTTCCAGCTTGTTCCATTTTATGCTAAATTCTATAGAAAGCTGGGAAGAATTGGGGTCCTCGACCCAAAGAAGTTTCTTGATTGTAACTGGAGGAGAGCGGGGTATCAGTTTTAGGGGATCTAATTATTCCAGTTGGAAACTCGCTGGCTTGGAAATTAAAGTGGTCTGATCTGATTCTCATTATCTTTTTGGGAGCATCCGGGAGAACTGAAAATTATCAGGACCCCGGATACACCAGGACACCTCCTTCTCGATATTCTGGTCTCCTTAATCCAAGGGCAAAACAACTTGCTTTGTGGTTTTAAAAAAGAAAAAGACAAAAGCAAGAAAGTTGAGTCAGGAAGAGGAAGAGAGACAACTAAAGAGGGAAGGCAAGGAGAAGAGAAGGAAAGGAAAGTTGCAGAAAGAAGTTGGGAGGCGAGGGAAAAAGTGGGGTAAAGAAAAGATAAAAACGGCAAAAAAAAAAAAAAGGTATAGGGCTAGGACGGTGCAAGGATCTTTATTTAACGAACCAAAGTCACACCCATCTTTCACTTTCAAATCAATGGTCTAGATCTTATCCGTTTCCTTTTTAAAGATTGTCTGCGTTTCTAAAGGAAGCTAGTCAATACTCCTCCCCGCGCCCCACGCGTGGCTGCGCAGTTCTATCCGCGGCCACTGAGACCAAATACAACCGGAGTGAGAATATTTGCAGGGGCGCGACTCTGGGAACACTCCTGCGACCGGTTGTCACCCGGGAACCTAACCGGATTAATACCCAGAGATGGATTACGCTGGCTGTCATCAATACGCCTAAAGATTATAATCCAATTTATGCACATTACAGTCAGTATTAACTTTATCTGCTATTTTAAGACTCCCAGTTGCCCCGCGCGTCCTCAGAAGACAATCCTCCACGTTTTGATGCATCTCAGCAGGCTGTCAGGAGGGGAAGCCTCCCGAAGAAAACAACCCCGAGCCTGGTCCCCCAGGGTCTGCACCCGGCGCTCCCAGGTGTCTCGCCTTCACCTGGGCACTGCTTTGTGAAGCTTCCCAGCCAGGGATTACCAACGAGAAAGGCGTTCCCTTGGAAGGAAATAGCATTCTTGTTTCTCTCTTGTTCATTTCGTTTTTAAATTTTCGGTGGCAGTGGCAGAAGGGCGGGGAGTGAGGGTGGTGGGCGGGCGCCTGTGAGTGGATGGGCAAGGGGGCCAGGGGATTGTTGCCTCAGCGATTGCTATTTTGATGCTTGTTTTTGTAGGGTGGCATTTCTCTCGCTCTCTCTTTAAATAAGTTTGTTTGGGTGTGAGTTCTTGCCTTTTCAGCACAAAACCGCAAAAAAAATACGTGGTGGAAAGTAAAAGAAAGCCCACTCCCCCCTCCCCGGGCGTGCTAACTAACGCCAAAGACTTGGTTTAACACCCCTTCTCCGGCTGCTGGGGGCTCTAGACAGTGGCTACATTCCAGCAGTTTTAATCCGTTTTTTATTGTAGGGCGAACAGAGTTTACACAGGGGATGGGGTGGTTCCCCAGCTGGCCGCTGTCCCTGCTCCAGCGCCCCCTCCCTCCCACCCCCCAGCAGGAACCTGTTACTTTAAGCGAGGCGTTCCAGTGTGGCGCAGCAGGCAGCCGGGGGTTCGGGAGGCGGCCAGTGATTGGCTCTTTCGAGCTCCCCCTGGCTCGCCCGCTCGGCCTCCCCGCGCGCTCCGCCCCGCCCGCGAGCCCTCCCTCCGCCCCGTGAGGCTCGGAGCCCGGGTGTCAGGCGCCACGGCGCATGCTCCGGAATCATCCTCTGGCCTCGGAGCTGCTGCTGCTGCTGCTGCTTTTGCTTTTGGGGCTGAGTTTAATAAGCGAGCGAGCGAGCAAGCGAGCGCGGGGGGAAAAAGGCAGAGAATGTCCGCCATCTACCCTCCGCTCCTGGGCGCGCTCTCATTCATAGCAGCTTCTTCATGAATTACAGCTGAGGGGGGCGGGGGAGGGGGGTACCACACAACACCCCAGCAAACCTCCGGGCCCCCAGGCATGGCTAGCTCGGTAAGTACATGCAAAAATAATAATAAAAGACCTCCCCCCCTTCCCTTCCTCGCCCTGCGCCGCCGCAGCCCAGACAGCGCCAGCGCTCCGCGCTTCCAATTAGAGAAAGGTTGGTACGGCTTGCAGGGAGCTGCTGCCTCTCCCTTAGCCTCCGCTCCCCTCCTCCCGCCGCCCCCACCCCCCCGGCGCGCGCGCACACACACACACAGACACACACATACACTCACACACTCACACTCACACTCGCCCCTCCACCCCCCGCGCCTCCCTCCCTCCTCGCCTCTTTGCAATCACAAGAAGCGCACTCACACACTCCCTCTCGCTCACACGCGCGCACTCACACACACACTCACACACGGTGGAAGGAGGCGAATAATAACTCAGCCATATTTCAGCCGCCGCTGCCGCCGGGAGCTGCGGGCACAGTCCGGGGACGCGGCGAGCAGCCTCGGCGTCCGCACCTCCGCAAAGCGCCGCGGCCGCTACGATGGTGCGTTCTCCGCGGCGCGCGTGTGTGAGCCGGAGTGTGCGGGCTGACAGCGGCGGGGCCGCACGCAACTTTGCCCCAGCGCCGGGCTTTGCGCTAGCCGAGGCTCGGCGGCTGTCCGCCCGCCGCCCTGCCGTTCCGAATTTCATTTCTTGGGGGGAGGTGGGAGGTACTTCGGGGCCACTTCGGCTCTTGGAAGTGTGTTGCGGGGGCTCTGTTCGGCCTCGCAGATCGCGTGGGGCTTTTCGCTGGGGGGTGCGGGGTGCTTTAAGTTATGGATGCCTCGGTGTGTTTTTCTGCGGGCGTGTGTGTTTGTGTGTGTGTGACGACGTCTCATTTTTGTTGTGCACGAACCCCGTGGCAAGACCACGGGAGTTTGTGCCCATCAGCGGAGGCTGCCTGTAGTTTCCATTCCGCCTGGCACAGCGCTCCACACGCACGCACACACACACGTACACAAAGACTTCCTCGGCGTGTGACTGTCGCCGCGGTACTTTCGGGGAGGGGGCTCGCCAGAAACCCTTCCGTCCTCCGGGGTCCCAGCCATCTCCCCTTCCACGCTGGGAAACCGCCCCGGCATCGCCTCCTAATTGTCTTCTAATTTGTTTCCAATGCATTTGTTGTCGTGCTTGTCGTGGCTGAGTGTGCTCTCCCTTTTCCCCCGACCCCCTTCCCGACTGGGGGTAACATTCCGTTACAATCCTGTCCGGTGTGGATGCGGGGCCCGGGGCGCCTAGGGCCCGGCCGGCCGGGGTGTATTTGGGGGTGTGGGGTGTGCGCGCCCACGCGCGTGAAACGTGGATGCAGAGGGCACCGCCGTTTCCTTTTATGTGCGTTTCAAGAAGGAGGAAAAAAATGTCAGGCGCAATGTTCAGTGCCGAACCGTCGCCTTCCTGTTGTTCACGGCTGTCTCTCCTCCCCCTGCCCGCAGTGTGCCGTACAGGTGAAGCTGGAGCTGGGGCACCGCGCCCAGGTGAGGAAAAAACCCACCGTGGAGGGCTTCACCCACGACTGGATGGTGTTCGTGCGCGGCCCGGAGCACAGTAACATACAGCACTTTGTGGAGAAAGTCGTCTTCCACTTGCACGAAAGCTTTCCTAGGCCAAAAAGAGGTAGGGCTCGAATACAAAAGGGGCTTGATAAAAAATGTCTTTGCTGAGCGAGGAAACAATCGCTTGGCCCGGGCGGTCCCTCTGCCCCGCTCCCCGCCCCCCGCGCCGCGGTCGCTGGCGTAGCCTCGGGATCCGGGTGCACGGCGCCGCGCCGGCCAGGTCCCAGCTGCCGCCCGCCCGCGCGCGACTTCGCTTTCGTGAAAGTCGCCGCAGAGAAAGGCCCGTCAGGTGTCGAGTGTTTATTCATCCCAAGCCAGCTCTCGCCGGTCCTCTGGGGCTAGCGGCGGGTTCTGTGGGGAAGGTGCAATTAGTTGTTGGGTTTGGACGAGTGGAGAGTGGAGCTGGAGGGAATAAACACTTTGCGCTTTTTTTCCTAGAGAAATTGAGATTTACCTGTGTTATTAGCAAAGAATGCATTGGATGTAGTTATTGTACCGCCTTGAGAAGTCGGTTTTCTTTAAGATGTTCTCTGCTTTTCTCCCTTTTATATGAGACATTGGGTGCCAGTTGCCATAGACTTTTCATTTTGTGGGTTAGCCACCACCACACCCCACTCCACTGTGGGTTTTATGTTTAGTTGGGGGGCTTACTTGTTCTTCTCTCAATCGCTCCCATGGCATTTGACTGCTCCTTTGATTTTGAGCAACGTAGCAAAGTGTCTGCTGGATGTGATCTGCAGGGAGAGAGGGTTCCTGCAAAGGTCGAAGCTAAGTTTCAGAGGAACGATGTTGCCTTTTGCTGCAGTCCTTCCCCACCTTGGTTCTTAGCCTTGGAGTCTAGTTTGCATAATCCCGCTGAGCCTCTGCGATCCCAAACCCCAAACGTTTTCCGTTTAGGGCAGGACAGTTTTGGATAAAAGAAACGGGGTGTCATTTTAAAAGAAATTTAAAGGGGCTTTGAGAAATCCCAGTTTCTATTCCCTTCAGTCTCTGGAAAGCTACTGTCTGGTTGTTTTAGTTGGATTAGTGGAGGTAACAGTACAAATACAATAAGGTGCTTTGTTTGTGAGCAGGTTTATTTATCTAAGTCGACACAATGGTTAGTAGTTATCTTCCATTTGATCCGTAATCTTTATTGGCATCTAGAACTCCTGCAGTTTCTTAGAGTAACATCATAATAAATCCATTCTGCTTAGAGCTATGTGGAAATTATTGAACATTCAAGGGGCTGAATAGAGAAAGGAGAAATGCAGTGTGCCTCAGAGGTGATAGAGGTTTGTGTTGGTGCTTATTTTAGTTTCCAAACCTTATACAATGGGAAGTAGGACTGTATTTTTTTTGCCTTTAGTGGTTTGATTTATAGCTTCTCTTGAAAACTTGAACAGTGAATTTGATGGGCTTTGTTGAGTGGCTAATAAATGAATCCAGCTTCTAATAGAGGGCTAGGAATATACATGGCCTATAAGGAAATAATATTTAGAATTTGTTAGCATTTTATGTTAAAATATAGTCAGAGATAATATTTCATATTTCCTCTAAACCATGGTAAGAATGAGTATTGTCAAGTTTCTGTCACTATATGAGCTTGGTGTGATGTTTCTTGGAATCTCTCTCTCCCTTTCCATGTGTCTGTAGAGCAGAGGGAGTTTAAACAAAAGAAACCACCTTCTAAGATCCTTGGTCTACACAGTTACTACTACTTGACTTCTAGTCACTTCAAGGTGAAATGCATTTTTAAAAAGCAATGTTTATTAGGAAAATTAAGTCAGTTGGCAGAAGATGTAGCTCTTAAGGTAACTTTGTTTAGACATCTTTACAGTTGATAAATTGGCATTATGACATTAAAGATCATCAACCTCTTTATTTTACCACCGTTTCTCTGCTTCAGTGGATCTGTGCTGTGATGTTACCCTTTATTTCCTATACTTAATGATTTTCTGTCCAGCCCTGGGGAATGCAAGGGTGCTGCACACATAGCCCACACCTGGAGTTGTTGCTAGGCGTGGTAAGCTGCTTGGTAACAGCCTTTTGAGATGTCTCTGAGAGATGTCTGTTTGTTGGTTGGACTCCTCAATTTTTCTACTCAACTGTGGAGTTTCTTTATGCAGTCTATAAGCCATTGTTTTAAAATGTTTATTTTTGGATTTTTATTTGTATGTGTGCTTCCCATGATGTGACAAGTCCTGGGAAAAATGCCAGCTTACATCACCCAGGAGAGACCTTGTCATACTGTAATTACACATGATTCAGATTGCAAGAGAAGGTTTCTCTATTCATTGGGAATAGTTAGTTGTAAGTTCAAGCAATACCAAATAGGCCACTTAATCCTCGGACTTATTTTTTGGCTTATAAAGTCTTTCAAAATGATAGGAATAAATACAGAATAAGCATTTTTAAGTCTACTTCCTGTACCTTTTAAGGTGCTGTGTTTGCTATATTGTAAGTCTATAAGTGATAGGGTAAAATTTTGCCCATTGGAAATGGGAGAATCTACAAAAATGAATTTGTGAAAAATCTGAGTTACAAGATTTTTAAAAGAAATGCTCATACTCTAAATTAAGCTGTAAATGGTTATTGATAGTGACAAGTTAAATCACTTTCACTATATACAGTAGCTGATAAACAGAGATGAACCTTAGAACTGAGGATGAACTGCTCAGCCACAAAGATGGATGAGCCCTTAGTTTCATAAATCTTTGGTTTGGAAAAGTAAATTGATTTTCAGGTTGATTTCCTTTACTTCACAGTAATATTAGGAGAACTTGTAGAAGGAAAAATTATAGTATTTTTAACTTGTTCCCTAATGAGACTTACATATACCATTTGAGAATTGAGCTAATTGGATATGAATTAATGAAGTCATAAAGATGTGTGGGAGACCTTCAATTTAAAACTACTGACACAAAATCCTAGAAAAGAGATTGCGATGAAATAGGCCTGGAATATCCATTAGCCATTACAGAATAGGCAGGTCAGAGTATGATAGGTTTTTAAACTATCTACTTGCAAAAAAAGACCATATCATATTTATTAGTACCAAAGATTTATGTCAGTCTGATATGACTGAAATGAATAGTCACATTCAAAACATTTCATTTAAAATATTAATGTTTTCATTTTCAGTATGATGTGAATTTGAGTGAACTTTCCAATTACAGCCATCCGTACTATTGCAATCTGTTCCATTGACATTTGTGATATGAAATCTGTTGCTTATTATTTCATGTAAGCTAATTTGGTCACTGGTATGATTTGATAGCTTTTTATTTGTAGCCTTCCTCCTTTGAGTGGGCAGATAAAGCTTAATAAATCTACTCTTACAACTTTCCTTTAAATGTTGGATCCCAGCTTTACTGCATAGTTCTGATTTGTATTAAATGGTCTTCTGAAATAGTTTGGATAACTTTTTATCAAGGTATCTAATATTTGAGGGTACTAGTTGAAGATACTGTATACACCTGATGTATACACCTGCTGTTTGAAGGCACTTAAAACGTGTAAAGAAAAAAGATGAGTGAGACTATTCTGATACATTCTGAGAGTGTTATTTGTGTAGGGTTCTGTATGGAATTTAGGATGACTAGTGAGAACAGTTTTACTACTTGGCATTTTGAAGCAACATAAAGTATAATTTTCCAAGGCACTTAAAAGCTGAATTGTTGAAGGAAATCTCATATGCTGTAGGTGAGAATGCAAGTTGGGCATTTTGGAAGGCCTTTGGCAAAATCTATTAAGATTTTTAATGTTTATGCCCCTTAACCCAGGAAATTTACTTCTAGGAATTTTCTGATGCATGTGATTTCACAAATACACAAAGATACAGCGTATTTCTTATGATTGTTCTTATAATAGCAAAAGTTTGGAAGCAAGCCATATAGGGGACCTTAATTGGATAAGTTAAATGATGATAATCTATAACATGAGGTAAATCTATTTGTGGATGCAGGAGGATCTTCAAGAAGTATTGAGTGACGTAAGTTGCTAAATCAATGTGATCCCATTTAAAAAAAATGTGCTTATGCAGATAAAAAGTATATGTGTGTATGCATATGTGTATAAATAAATAAATTTAGGATTAGTGGGCACCAAATTCTTACCAATAGTTTTCTTTAATGACTACTCGTGGCGTTGGTGGTGATGAGAGGTGATTTTTGCAGTGTTTGATTTAAGAAAAAAATTTTATATTTTTATATGTATATTTTTTACATATAAAGCATTGCAGTGAGCACACATTACCTTTTAAAATGGAAACACAAAGAATAGAGAACCAATACAGAATATTGTTTTTTAAACAGGGATTAGCATGTAGCTATCTAAAAATGATCTTTGACTACCTTGAGTAGATATAGCTGCTTAGGGATGAGGAGGAGTTAGGGTTAGGAATACAGACTTGTATTCAAATCCTGGTTTAAGAGACTCCTTGTGTGATTTGGGGTAAAATACTTGTGTATCTCTTTTCTCATTCGTGTTGTGAAAATGATGATAAAATGTAACTTACCTCATGAGTTGAAGATTAAATATAAATCAGCTGTTCTCAAACTTATTGGATTTAAAACCCCTTTACACTCTTACAAATTGAAGACCTCAAAAAGCTTTTCTGTGTAAGTTTTATCTATTAATTTTACTGTATTAAAAATTAAAACTGAGACATTTTCAATGCATTACATGTTAACATCTAAAAACCATTTTAATGAAAAATATATTCTAAAATGAAAAATTAGAAGAGTGGCATTGTTTACTTTTTTTCTGCAAATCTCTTCAATGTCTGGTTTAATAGAAGACAATTGGATCTGCTTATCTGCTTCTGCATTCTGTCTGTTGTGTTATCACATGTCATGTAGCCTCTGGAAAACTCCACTGGATACTCATGAGACAATGAGAATGAAAAAGGCAAATAACATCAGATATATATTAGGTTATGAAAATAGTTTTAATTTCACTGATCACCTAAAAAGGTCTTAGAGATCATGAGGTCCTCAAACTACATTCTGAGAATGCCTCATGTAAAGTATTCAGCATACAATCTAGCACAGATAAATGGAAGCTGATTTTTTTTAACCATTATTATTATTATTATTTTTTTTTATTTCTGTATATTATGGGGGTACAAATGTTTAGGTTACATTCCCCTTGCCCCTCCCCCAGTCAGAGCTTCAAGCGTGTCCATCCCACAGATGGTGCTCATCGCACTCATTATTTAACCATTATTATCGTTGCTAATAAAAACACTCATTTAATGAAAAAAGAAGAGGTAGACCTTCCAAGATATTTGCCTCACTAAATTCCAGTGAACAATTGTCTAACAATTTTTTTCAGAAAAAGATAATCTAAACTTGGGTTTGCCTCGACATATTTTATAGTTAATATCACTGTGCATTCTGTTGTGTGTTATATGAATTATGCATCCATTATTTGATGTAACCTTCTATGGAACTGCCTACCTCTGTGAAGTAGGCAAGACAGGACTATCAATTGGTTTGATAATTTTGCCTTAAAGATCCTTTTTTTTTCTCTAAAATTTCCTCCCAGTGGGTCTTCTATGGACCAACCTTGGCCCCTTTTCTGTTTTTCTTGTCATCTATTACAGATAATCCGACTTACTTAATACAGCTTTTACAGTTGTATGGTGTAGAACTTTTTTGTTCATCTCTTAGCGGTTTGAGCCTTCAGGAGAGATGCTGTAGAAATTAGGAAATCACATAGCACAATTGTAGAGTACAGGCTTTATGAAGAAGCCTGTATTCATTTTTTACATGCAAATGAAATCTTTTTTTTCTAATTTATAAATATGTGTTCATTGTAGAAAAATCATACCAAAGCTAGGTGTGGTAGTTAGTACATGCTTATAGTCCCCAGCTACTTGGGAGGCTAAGGTGGAAGGATCACTTGAGCCCAAAAGTTTGAGGCTAGCCCGGTCAACATAGTGAAACCTCACCTCAAAAAAAAAAAAAAAAAAGAAAGAAAGAAAGAAAAAGAAAAATCAAACTATAGAAATATAGAGAAAGAAATTGCTTGAAATTTTGATAGATAACCATAGTTAATGGTGGACATCTTAATATATAGGTACATACACATCAGTATTAACATTAGTTCATCCAACGAGTGTTTTTGGAGCTCCTATTATGTGCTTAGCATACTTCTTGGAGCTGGAGATAAAACACAGATGAACATTCTTACCCTTATGGAAGATCGTCTTTTTAAATTGCTGCTTTTTATGATATTACATTGAACATAGATTTAGTATACTTCGTTTGGATCTTTAGATTGTTCCCAGTTTTAATTTGCTATGAATAATGCTGTGATGAACATCCTTGACATTCATTTTTATAATAATTTCCTTATGTTAAATTTCTAGAAGGGAGGTGGTTGAGACAAAAGGTATGTAGATTTAAAATTTTGGTATGTATTACCAAACTTTCCATCAAAAAGATAGTACCAGTTTATTCTTCCTCAGGGGTTAGAAGACTGCCCATTTCCCGCATGATTGCCAATACTGGAAATTAACAGCTTTTTTTTTTTTTTTTTTTTAAATCTTTGCTGTTCTGCATGAAAAAAACCCTCATTTTAATTTGCATTTATTTTATTAGTGATGCCACATATCTTATAAATATGTATTTACTATTTGGCTTTTGTGATGTGCCTTTTATAGCTCATGGCTGCTTTTTTTACTTCTCAAAAAAAATATAGGAAAATATGAAGAATTATGTAACAAACATTCAAATCCCCACTACCAAGAATGAATAAATGTTTACATTTTATTATATTTGATTCCTTGTTTAGAGAATTAACTATTATAGATACAGCTAGCGTTTTTAAATGCTTCCCAACCTTTTCTTCCAATTCTTAAGCCTTTCTTCCATTCTATTTATCTACATTTGCACATTTATATTGCTTACAAATAATAGTGTATTGTGTCTTAAAATCAACATGAAGTGGATCATACTGGGTAAATCATTTTTTTTCCAATTGAGATATAATTCGCATACTATAAAATTCATTCTTATTTAAGAATATTAGTGGCCCTGGTGATGTGCTTACCCTGCTTTCTATCTGCAGGATGCAGTGAAAGACTGGGGAAGAGTAAATAAGAGAAAGAGGAGGTCCCTGCCTTCAATGTGCTTGTGTTTTTTAGAGCTGGAAAGGACACTTGAGATTCTTCATCTTTGTTTTACCATCTCATTTTATTTTTGATCAGAAGCCTGGAAATGTGGAATGATCTTGCCTGTAGACACAATGAGTCACAAGTTTGCCTGTGCAAAGATAACTGGTAATAAATGGTGGTCAATGTTTACTTTTAAAACACTGAGTAATTATTCACTTATATTAGCAGACAAATGTTCAGCAATAACTAAGTGGTGGTAACCATAGAAGCTTTTTAGGAAGAGTTCTGTAGCTGTTTTCAGACAAAATCAAATTCATTTTATGGATTCAGTTAAGGTTTTCCTTTGAGATTAGATCATTAGAAAAAATTGTTGCTACCTGGTAGTTATCTCCTGCTGTTTTGCCCCCACCTCAGCCAATGGTAGGATTGCAATTACATGAAAAGATGCAGAGTGTTGTTGTAAGTAGTAATGTTGCAAGACTTAATCATTTTAACATAAGTGTGATAAGTTTGCAGTGGCTAAGGCCTGAGGAAAGCTATTATCATTGAATTTCCAAGAAGATAAGGCTAGCATTTGGGTGTGATTTAGTTGGTATGTAGCAGTTAACAATTAACTTTTTGGATAAAATCAGTGTATCCTCATTTTTTATTAGAGAAAATTATGGCCCATCGTTAAAATAGTATTCATATGTGATTATAAAGGTGATTAGTTGAATTTAATTAGAGTTATCATCCATATTAGAAGATTGATATTCTAAGAGTCAAATTTTTTCTATTTTAAAATATTTAATTTTGTAAAAACCAGATTTTTTTTCTTTGTTCCTTTCCTGTAGAAATCATCAGTTGTTTTTCCATCAATACCAGGCCAAATGCTCTGTAAAAGTAAAATACATATTAATAATTTCCTAAAGTATTCATAATAATAATAATAATCATAGCAGTGGCTTAGAAGTAGGGAGATTATTTGCCTCTTAATGTTTAAAGTTTAGATATAAATTTAGTCTACATGATGCCATTTAATTTTTGCAGATAGATTTTTATGTCCCATTCCACCTCCCCTCAAAGAGTGGTACTGGGAGGAGAATACTGTCTGATTATTCCAAGTATCTATTCATTTTAATAAACATTTAAAACACTTTGGATGTTTAAAAACGAGATTCACTGTAGACCTGTGTCATCCATACCCTTTTCCCATACTGCTTCATTAATTTGCATTGTTGAATAATCTTTCTTTATATTGAAGAAACAGTCTTCTACTTTACAACATTTTTTCCAGCGTTTTATTTCTTTCCATGTTCCTATATTATAAGCAGCTGTTTTATAGTAATGCTTAATGGAAAATGGAGAGTTTGGGCTGTTGGGATTTAGTTGCTTTTAGTGGAATAGGTTATTTTAAAATGTTGACATAGCTCAGGATTGCCTTATGCTTGTTGTATGACTTTTCCTATGTATGCACAGAAGTAGTAACTAGCAGCAGGGATCCACTTTCCTCTTTAGTGGAGCACCTAGCAGCACTGTTATGTGTTACATGGTTCCGTAACACATAACAGTGTGTCCAGCACTCCCTTCTCTTTGTATGTGTATCTGTCGTTTCTGCTGTGTTGCATTGGAATTATATATACATCAGAAGAGATAGGACCTATATTATCACTGAAGATACTACCCATACCTTTATCAATGTAGTGTCTAGACACTGGAAGTTTTTGGCAACAGTATAGCATAAAGGCAGATATTCCAAGTCAGAATAAGGGTTTTAGAATCCCTTAGATTCCCTGGCTTTACCTTCCACTCTGTAAGTTGTAAATTATTACTCAGTGTTCTGAAACTCATTTCTTCTGTGCCTCTAATATTAATAATTGACCTTGTATAAACAGAATCACCACTTGAATTTTTAGCAGGAAACTTTGTGTTTGCTGAGAATCACATTTTCTAGAATGTGTTCTAGCTTTTCTTAGGCAAAAATGAGTTTTCTCCTTTTTTGTTTTTTTTTCTTATTCTTTCCTCACCTACTTTGGATGCTTTTTAAAAAACTAGACACAAATTTGAAGGACTTGGCCAGCTCTATCATTTTTTACTGCTTAATCCATGAAATACAACTAGTCTTTTAGCTTTAAAAATACGAGTCTGATGTATTCCAGTAACTGGTGGGAGCAGTGTTTAGTAATGTGGTAGGAAAAGCCCTGGCCTGGGAAGTAGAAAGGATGTGTTTGAACTGAATAAGCTGTGTGGGCTTTTCCAATTCTGAAATATTATTTTTCTTCAATTTTTAAAAAAGGATAAATTCTGCATTTGCCATTGAACTAGTATTTTTATAATAATGAAGTAATAACTATCATTTATTAAATATCAACTGTATTGGTTATGCTAGGCAATAGACGATGTACTACTGTATTTAATCTCTCAATTTTTGTAAGTGTAGTAGTTTGGAGAATGATTTTTTTCTTAAAAACAAAATATTGATACATAAACTTCAGTACATTAGAATTTTATCTTTTTTTTATGACAAAAGTGAAATGGGTAAAAGACTTTTTGCAATTACAGGGAAGTATTTGATAACATGAGTAATCAATCAAATAGGTAATTAAGTTTTAGTTATGAAAAGTTCTGATCATATTGATGCCATTTACATCAACCATCAACTACTACTTGTAGGTCGGCTCATTTCAAGAACTTAAGAGACTGAGTTTATTAGAAACTTCTTCCTCAAACATGGCTCTTACCCATACCATTAGATTATTGGGGTTTTCATGTTAACTGATTTTTTTTTTGTATTTTGCATAACATTGGCCAGACCTTGAAATTTTGCCACTTATTTTGCTTTTCTGAAGTATAATTTATCAGATAACTACTTGTGTTTCTACTATTAATAGAGTAATAATTGAGGACTGGCATTATGGCATCATGTAAATAGGTTAGAAGAAAATATATAAAATCTTGGATCATTCAATATACTTGCAGAGTTTTCTATTTAGTAAATCAAATCCTTAATTGAAGCTGTTTTGAAAAGTATTCATAAGTACCCTTCCCCTCTTTAGTTGCAACAGGCTGTGTAACTTTTAGGTCAAAGAAAAAATAATTCTAGTTAGCATTCCAACTTGACGAAGGGAATTGTCAAATGACTGACAAGAGCCAAGAATTTAATTTATACAAAGATACAAAAATGTAGACATTTAAAATACAGCAGCAAGTAAGAATTTTCTTACATTGTGAAGGGTATGCAATAGCTTGCAGTTAATGCTACTGGACAGATTGTCTTTCTTTGAAGGCCCCTTTTTGGGTTTACCATCATTGATTCAGTCCATTTTCTTTCTGTTGAAATGAACAGAATTGTTCATCTTTACCCTCATTTTGAAAATCACATGACAGGTAGAAATACATCAATGAAAAGATGGGAAGGAAATAGTATAGCAAAATGTTAATAGAAGTTATCTGTGGGAGGCGGGATATCAGGAACTTCTTATTGTTGTCAATAAAATTTGTTGAATTTTTCAAGCTTTTTTGAATGACACTTATTATGTGAAAGTAAAACTAGATATTTAAATGTGTGTATGGACACATTTATAATAAGCTTTTTAGTTTTTTTAAAAGTAATTTCATTTGGAATGTGATCAGGATTCTCTTTCCCAAGAAACATTTTCCTGTTTTATTATTTGATACTTTGCTACCTTATCATTTTGAGTCTTTTTTCTTTCTTTTTTTAAATTTCTTTTCCTTTTATTTTTGTTTGTTTATTTTTTAGAGACAGGGTCTCCCTCTGTCAGTAAGGATGGAGTGCAGTGGTGAGGTCATGGCTCACTGCAGCCTCGAACTCCTGGGCTCAAGGGATCCTTCCACTTCAGCCTCCTGATTAGCTAGGACTATAGGCATGCACCACTACACCTGGCTATCCTTTCTTTTAATATTACTGTGACTGTATGCACAAGTGATTCATAAGTTGACTGTAAGCTTTAAAAAGAAACATGTAGATGATGTTTTTACCTTTCTTAATAATTAATACTGTATTGAAGTTATAAAAGTAATGAGATTAACCTGATTTATAAGTGTGTATTATTCACATAAGACAGTCTTTTAACAGAAAGACACTCATGTTTAATATTTCAGTATAGTATATATTTTAGGAATGTTTTGAAAAGTTTTGGCGTTTTTTTTCCTGTAGAGTTTTGATAAGTATAACTTTGTTAATTAATATGCTTATCTTGATGTGTAGTATTAGAAATTTTCCCAAAGCCTGCATCTGACTTTAAAAATGCTGCAAATGAAACGACTCTCATGATGATGTTTAGATATGTGGTGATGTTAGGAATACACGGGATCTGTAATTGGAAATAAAAGAACTATTTCCAGTTTGTGGGTCTTTGTATATAATTTGGAAGTTAAACTTACAAGAAATAAAAAGCACCAAGACAAGTAGTACCAAAAATAAATCCAAAAAACATACATTTGGGGCAAGAAGGAAGTGGTACTTTTTGGATGGAGAATTGATACGTAATTATACAAATACAAACTATTTTAGTATTAAGATGGTTTTTAATATTTCACATATAAGCTACAAAAATAACTAGAAGTTTTAACAAGTGAAAATTAAAATGTAATTTCATGTTTTATCTACAGTGCAGATAGATTGATAGGAATATTCCTTAAACATAACTAAAAAAAGATTTCTTCAAAATGAGGGCGTTAAGTTTAGTTGTCCTTGAATATCTCTCTGCAATCTAAAATTTATCTGAGTCCATGATTTTATGATCTGTAAGAAAACATTTGCCTATTTAACATTTTAAAAAAAACTGTTAAGAGTGCACTATACAGTAATGTGTAGCACAGCTATGTGTCAAATGAAAATAAGAATGTTTTCCCTTTAATATTAGATGCTTTTTACAAAGTCCATAAATTATAGTTAGATTAACTCCACCTTAGAATGTTTGTAAAATATAAAAACTGATGTTTGTGATCTGGATGTTTCTTATTAGCTACTTGAATAAAATTGCCTTTCTAAGTACTATTTGCTAGCATTTGGAATAACATTATTTTCCATGGACTTGATGTAGTTCTGTTGATAAACTTCCGTTTAACTATTTCTATTGGTTTTGAGAGAATTCTAAATGGGATTCGTAATGGCCTGGAATGCTTGCTTGAGGATTAAGGTATGTATAGGAATGAGGAAAATATATTCTTAGGCACAATGACTGCAGCTCACAATATTTACTTGCTTTTTTATTATTAAGTTAATTTATATAGATGTCTTAACTATAACTATAGAAAATAAAATAGTTGATTTAGAATAAAGTAATTGTTTTAAAATTTATTCTAACTAAATACCAGAGGGACCAAGTTGAAGACTTGAGAGTTTGAACAATACAAAGACCTGGTTTGAATATTGCAGATTGTTAGAGATTCCAAATTTGGTACTAAATTAAATAAAAATACTCGTAAAATTTTTTTGTAGGACAGACAAAGCCGTGGTGGACCAAGATAGCGCACAAATGGCCCTTATTTGGAGCGTATGGAGTGGGAGCATATTTTGCAGTGAAAGGGGAACCAAAGGACAAGGTGTTCTCTACTTGTAGACTTGTAAAGACCTCAGAGTTTTCTTTATGTTATTGTAGAAAGACATTATTTTTGCTTTGGCGTGCTTAAAACTAAAGGGCAAATGATCCAAAAGAATAATCTTGAAATTCAATAGCAAGAGAACTACTTGACATTGTGGGCCGGAGGCCAGCAAATGTGGGGCTTTCATTGAATGCGTGGGAAATGGGGCAGGCCTGGAATTTAAAGAGACAGGGTGCAGTACCCTAGAAAAGAAAAGCCCTCCTGTATGATTTGCTTACTTGGAGAAAAAAAATAGACTTAAAGTTTTCTCTAAAGGATCTTTATTGGATCAACTATTTAAGGCATTGAAAGACACTGAGTGAATTTTTCCTAATTCCACCTCCCACACTCTCTAGCCATCTTCTCTTGTCTGAAATTAGTGCCGAGTAAAATTGTTTATAACAGAGGAGAAGCAGCTTTTCAAATAAAAGTACTTTGTAGCCTGTTCAAATGGAGTATAATGTAATTCTCTCTGAAATTGAACACTTATTACTTTGTTTATGTAGCTGTTTTAAAAGTGGGGGGGGGCCGCGGGAGGGTACCACAGGAACCTCTGCTTTAGAAATTACTGTTTTTTTCTATGTCTGAGTTTTCCTCCCCCATCCACTCATGAATCCCCCTTCTCCCCCTCCCCCACCTCCCACAATCCCTCAATAAAATAGTATTTAAAAGACTTGAATAACCAGTCCTATGTACCAGCTTCTTGCTTGAGGCAATAATGTTGTACTGTTTTCAATGGGTGGTCTCGAATCTCCATGGGAGATTTTACAGGCAGTGGGCTCCAAGACCCACTAAGTGTATTATATTGAACACGGCCAGTTAAATTCCCCAGCCATAGAGAATATACAGAGATAGTTTTATATTATTGAATTCTCATCGTTAATTACTTGCAAACCGATTTATTTAATTTTATTTGAAGAATTCATGGTTTAAATCCCTAAAATTGAAGCATATTAACCCAGTACTTGGTATTTACTTTTTAAAACAAGTAAGCTATTTGTAAATATGTCAATTTAGGAATATCCATTAGTGCATGCATTTTAATTCATAGCTTTTAAATAATTTTTACTTCTTTAGGAAACCAACATGCAGTAGTAGTTTTAAAATATTAAATAGTTGAAGCCATATTTCTTCTATTTGAGATGGTATAAATTGATAGGATCTACTTATCATCAGAGAGTATATCTGATATGTTTATAATCAGTATTTCTTACCTGTGGCATGTAATATAAATGTATACTAGCCTGAAATTTAGCTAAAATTGCTCTGGCCCAAACCTATGTGGAAGTAAACAGAATTGAAATTAAAAATTAAATACTGGATTAAAATTAGCCTTTAGAAAAAAATTTCTCTTTAGGCAAACTTACTTGAATAAAATATTTACATATGTATCATAAATATTGAAATAGGGAATGTTGCAGTCATGCCTATTCTCACATAACTTAGTTTAAAATTATTTTGGAACTTCTGTGAACCTGTGATTCTTAACCAGAGTGATAATGTAACTTGGTTGGGTCATTGGTTTAATTACTTTTTGTTTCTCTTATTCATATTCTTCAGAAACTTGACTTATGAACAATATTGGATTTCTATTTAAAATATTAATAAATCTCTAAAAGTCCTGATTAGTTAGAAGTCTGGAATACCTGTTTTCCACAGGCTAAGTAAAAAAGAATTTAGGAGTAGGTAGCTCAGATGCATTGGTAATAACTGGGTTGTAATATATAATAAGAGGGCTTTTTTGTTTTAAACAATGTATGTAGTTTTAGGTGGAAAATTGTAATGCTCAAGGAATTGAGTTTCTTTTATGAAAATCATTATACAGGTGTTTTAGGTCTTACGTAAAATGGTATAATTCTGCAGTGTTCTTTACTGATAGAATCAAATGTCTTTGGCTCAACAGTTTACAGCAGTGGTTAGCCTTTTCTCTTTTAGCTTAGTATGTTCCTGAATAGCTAAAAAGTTTTCCAGTAGTTTTTAATAAGTGGGTTTAAAGAAGTGATAGCCATTTGAAGTTTATCTTGTGTAGCTAGTGTTTGAAAATTATTAAAGTTGTCTGCACACAAAAAGACACAGCTCTTATGGCTATACATGTGAATAAAGTTAAAGGTTGGTAAAAATTAGCTTGTCAAGTAAACTTACTGACTGAGGAATAATTTTGTTTTCATTATCCATTCCCTTGGCTGAAAATGAAATAGAAACGATCTGGTTACTAAAGACCAGTACTGCATTGGATCACTTC
The DNA here is from genome assembly GCA_963575035.1 of Avahi laniger. Lineage (NCBI taxonomy): Eukaryota > Metazoa > Chordata > Mammalia > Primates > Indriidae > Avahi > Avahi laniger. The sequence goes on along the minus strand of CAUYSK010086467.1, from coordinate 39,535 downwards.
CTTGAGCTTTTGCTATGATCGTTAAAGGCAAAGTTAGACAGCTGCTGTAGATTTTGCCAGTGGCCTCACAAAAGAAATTGTTTAACCCTATTAGTTTCAGACACTATCATTTCTACTTTGCAGATATACTTGCTGGGTTTGATATGAATGATATACTTGCTGTGTTAGATATGAACCTATGATTATGATTTGACCTTCTGATTTACAAGAAGGTAGTATAGCAGAATATGGATAATTTTAACACTCTACTGTATTTTCATATCTTGGAATATGACAGAACTCAGGACAGATTTAAAAACTTCAATGTAGACTTTTCAAAGTTTAACCTTGCTTTTTATATCTGAAAAGTTTCAGAGAATTGTGAAAGTTGTGTTTGATTTATAATCCTTGATAATTGGATATTTAAATGTCCCTTTTTAGGCTTGAAGTTCAGAGGAAATAAGTCATTGACTTTAAAATCTCATTTTGGATAAGTGTGGAATTAGAACGATGCCATCTACTTCTAAAATTGATGTCATAATGTTAAAAATCCCAACAAAATCCTAGCAATGTCAGTCCTTTTGTATAATGTGTTTGCATTATTGCTGTAGGTTTAAAGGGCAAGGAAATACTTTATTGTTAAGTCTGAAGAAGGCAAGATTTTGAAACCTACTGCTATGTGATTAAATCAGTGTGTTTGCCCTGAGGCTTCAGCCATTCAATCTGAATTCATAGTCTGAAATTTTGGATTCCTTCTCTGTTTGAAAATAATACTTCTTAAAAATTTTAAGACTGCCTTTGCCTACTCACATGAAAATTATTGAGGCAAATTACCGGGGTTAAGATTTTCATGCAATCAAGACTCCGAACATACATTTCAGTATTTTAAAGAGAAAGTTCACAGCCATCTTACATAAAATTTTACTGGGCTTTTCATTAATCTAAAATAACTGGTCTATAAGTACTTTATCAGTGAAAACTGCTCAGCATGTAAAACGAGGAGTAGAAGAACACAAAGGCTTCCTGCAAATTAAGGGCACAATGAGTACTAACGGACTTTCCAGCCATCTCCAGCTGTGAGATTATTATAGTTTTTGCAAACCCTTTTCTCTCAAAACTAAATCAAGAATGGTAGAGTCCTGATAAAAAGAAGTGTAGAAAAGCCTAACTAATCCTTAGATGAGTTACTTCAAACGTGCCAAAATAGAATAAAATCAGTTAATAGCATGGATTAAAGGTTACTTTTAATGCATTTTTATCACTCACGTTGAGAATTTTGTTATATGCTAATGCATTTGGCCTTGGTAAAAAAAATCCAGAGGAAAAATATAATTAAATTTGAGAGATTACATAATCACGTTGTTATGAGGAAATTTAGTAGCAACTTAGGGTGCCAGATTTGACCTAAGAGATAAAAGCTGTGTTCTTAAGATCAGAGGTATAAACATGTGGCTCTGATTTTGAGTGGTAAATTTTTGTATTATAATTAGAAGACTCATCTATGTACCTCTAAGAGTTGACTTGCTGTATATATTTTAAGAAACAATATGGCTGTATGTCTTTGGATAAATATGTGCAAGTGGTTCCTTGGATAAGATCATAGATGAATGCCAAAATCAGATCTGGATTAATATTTTAAAAGTGTTTGATTCTTGCTAGTGGTAAAGAGAAGGAGAGAATAAGAAATTAGAGGGAGATTTTAGGTACAAATGTAGTCTTTACTTTTTATGTATATACCTAAAATGATCTTTCATAAGTAGAGAGAGACTATATTATCTGTTCTTTTAATTCAGAGCCACATATTTGCCAATTTCTTAATTTGTGGAATTCTGACATATTATGATAGAGCTGCCAAAAGTATTGGGTTAAGGAAAAATTGATTTGGCATGATGCCATTGGTAGGAGGAATTACAAAAAGTGACATGTCCTTTCTTTTAAGGTCATATGTGTAGATATAGATGTATGCCTCTGTGTGTGTGCATGCATGTGTTTAAATATGTATCAACCTTAATAAAATTTTGTTATAAGAACCTGGCAGTGGGAGATTTGATAATTAGATTATATGTGTCACTCCCTCCAAGATGCCATATTGTAAAGTTTTTTTTACTGGATTTATTCACATTTATTTCCTTGTAATAAATGTATTGCTTTTGCTCTGGCTTAACAGGAACGTGACTGTCACTGTGAGCACATGTATGTGCTATATATGTTAGGTACTTTTGTGTATGCCATCTACATATCCCACATACAATGTAGTAATTTTTCATAAGCCTTGTGAGAATAATGTTCTATTAATTTATAGTCAAAACATATAATTGCCCACACGTAAATTTCCTCTATTGATGCTCTGACCAAATTTAACCTTATTCAAAGTTAGCTTGAGTGAGTTTTGGTACATTGAATAAATACTGTGCTGTATAGTTATTTATGTGCTCAAGAAGCTGAACTTTCGTTCCATCCCAGTAAGTTCCCATGGGATAAGTTATTTTAATAAATCAAGAAAATTTCTCTGAAAGCAGAGTAATTCTTAATTTTTAGAAGCTTGAAAATGGAAAAAATAGCCATATGAGTTAGGGGGAAGAAATTCTAGTTGATCCATATCACTAAAAAAACAATTTAAAATACTTGGACTTTGTAAATTTTCTTGGGAGAAGAATCCCTCCACGATGATGCTGAACTGTTTTACTTCTGGAGTTATGTCTTTGTATGTTTATAGGAGTGGGAACATTTTATCTTCTGTGTTTCTGTTGAGGTTGTTTTTCAGCAGTGCCCCAAGAAAAGTCCTGGAGACTAGCTTTGAAGCCCTGTGGACAAGCTGGATATCAAAGAGCCAGAGGAATTCGGCAGTAATTGTTTTATGGCTGGCCAGAAATCAGACCTATTTGTATAGGTAGCACACAAAATAGCTGTGATTTGACAATTTGGTGCTATTTATACCTACCATAAAAAGAGAAAAGAAAAAGTTAAAGGGGTATTTTGGAAACAGGAACTGAGCTGTAAATGCAAATTGCTTCATTTTCTCAAAGGAACAAAAAAGGAAAGGGTTTAGGAAGTTTTTATTGAAGCTACATTATTGAGGATCTGTCTCCTTTCAGGACATTTAATATTGTACTCACACTGAAACTATACTTCTTTCTGTTTGTAGGTTTTTTCCTATTCCCATCTGACTAAAATTATTTTTGTGGAGCAAAAGAAACTCTGGGGGAGGAGGAATAGTGGAATCACAGTGTTTCCAGCCCTATCTTAGTGGACATTTACAGTTTCGTCTTGCTGCTGTTATTTAGCTTGGGATAAAAACAACCTGATGTTGTTAAAGATAATTTGTTTTTCCAAATAAAAGTTACATTTTCTACAATTAATTGCATGTTGTTTACCATATTGGTGGGTGAGGATTTGCCAGGTAAGTTTTCATGGCTTTTGGGAAACATGCAAAAGAAATTTTTTACGACTAATTTTGACCTGTAAGCTAGGGAAGTCTTTTTTAATACAAAAATGCCTAAATTCTTTGTTCTTCTCACCTAGATAGAGTGTATTCCAAGCTCAAGGTGGGCAGTGTATCATGGTGTGTCTATACTTCAGTGATTAGCCCAAAGTGAAGTTTGACTGTTTCCAGAATGTCATTCAGACCTTTTGAGGTTGTCAAATGCTTCATTGTTTTGCCTTGAAACCCCCAGACCTTAGAGCAGTCTGAGTCTGGGGGCAACGGTGTAGAGAAAAAGCAAATGTGACTAGGATTGACTACACTTTTTTTTTTTTAAGAAACCCGAGAAGAAATGCCTTAGGCACCCCTGGGGCTTTGCCATAATTTAAAACCATTTTACCATTGAAGGCATTTCAGTGATGTCAGATATGACTGTATTTATTTGCTTTGGTTTTAATTTTTTCCCCATTGGATTTTGATTCTCCCGTAATAAATATAGAGTGGTCTTTGTGCAGTATACTTTAATTTCTGAGGGAAGTCTCTATTGTTATGATAGGATGAAGAGGGTTCACTGAGGCTAGGATGGAAGTGGGTGGAGATAATCTGGTGTTGAAACAGTCAGTTCTGGCTTCGTTGAACGAAGGAAGAGTAAGAGTTTAAGACGGTGTGTGAAGGGTCAGAACCTTCTGAATAAAGATTTAAAATAGGGATCTCCCAAAAGCCTAGAAACTAGTTGGATTTCAAGATGGGTTCCCGTTAGGGAAGTAGATGAAATCACTCTATAGAGAAGAAACATTTGGTATTGCAGTTGCTGCTTAGGAGTATGAACACTCAGATGGGAAAAGATAAGGATACATCCTTACAAAACATTTGTGTGGATTGAGATCGTAACCAAGTTAGGGCTGACTAAGGAAGGGTTGTACTTCTAAAGTATTGATCGTTTATTCAACCAATGTCTAATACCATCTATGCACCAGGCACTGCACTTAAACATTGAGGATAACAGGAACAGAAGTGGTTCTTCTAGAAGTTCTTAGTCTGGCCTGCCCTTTTTTTTTTTTTTTTTTTAATTTTTGTTTAAATCACAATACAACAAATTGAGTGCTTTCATGAGACTATGAAAAATGAAGATGTGGAAACAGTTTTGAGTGGTTAGTACTGCCCAAGTATCAGAATATGAACTCAGTTTTTTAGAAAATTGCAAGTGAAACATCTGATAAAAAAAGAGAATGTGGATTTAAACAATTATCCTGAATCTATCAAAGATAGATTTTCATCTCTTTGATTTTAAGGCTGTCTGGTGTTTTTGGAGTTTCTGAACTCACTGGATCAGAATACATGATAGTATATATAGCTGCAAAGAGGTACCTAAGCCATTTGTAGTTACTGAAGATTTAATTTTGTACATGTTATTCACATGTTACAGATGTGGTAGCCAAGACTGAAGATTAACTAACTTGCCTGTGGTCCATGTGGCTTATGAATATGGTGATCATACGTCCTGTTATGCTGGGGACAGTGTATTGTCCTGTGGCGCTGTCAAAACTCTTGCTGTTTGAATTATAGATTATAAGGTCATCCTGTTTTTTGAGTGGCATAACTAAAATTTAAACTCAGGACTTTTGAGTCCAAGTCATAAGCTCCCCACTGTTTTACTCCATGTATACTGTGCTTCTGGATCATGTCTCTACTTCCAGTTTGGTCTAATGAGAAGGATTCCGAGGTGTAAATCTGACCCAGCACAGTGCTCAGTGCTTGGTGATGTATACCTTAGGCAATGGAGAGAAATGTGGTAGTTTTCATGCTACTTTTCTTTTTTTAAATATCCTATTACTAATCTGTTTTTGAATGTAATTTAATTGTCCTTAAGAAGTCCTGAAAGCACTTGAGAAACTTTATGTTGAGGATCATATTTATAAATATCAGTCATCATTGCATAGTACTAATTAAGAAAATTCTGGTGATTTGAGCCTTCTGGATAAATGGAAATTTGGTTCATCTCTTGATCACTGGAACATGGTGCTTTCCCCTATAATTTTTGTTTCCCTGTCCTCACCTAATCAGAAGTCTAGAGCAGCAGAATAGGGCTTGAGGAAAGTAACTCTGATTTGGGAAAAAAATTGGAAACTTATGTTGGAATTTGCTCAGATTGGTTAGGTTTTCCACCAGGTGTCCTGGATGGATACTGAGGGTATCATCTTTATTTGGTTCCATTTAAATAGCTCAATACTTCATAAAGGCACAGTTTTAAAAATGCTATATTTATCAAATAGGTTAGCTAAAATTTAAATGGATTTGATTTACTGATCATCAGCTCTGGTAATTAGAGAACTTTTGTTCTGTGTAATTTATATACTGTGTAGCTTTCCATCAGAAGATGGATTGTCATGAGCAGTGCTTCACTGAAGGGTGTAGTCTTCTTAAAGAATGACTAATGAGGCCAGGTGTGGTGGCTCATGCCTGTAATCCCAGCACTTTGGGAGGCCAGGATGGAAGGATTGTTTGAGGCCAGGAGTTCGAGACTGGCCTGTGCAACATAGCAAGACACCATCTCTACAAACAAATTAAAAAAATTAGCCATATGTAGTGGCAAACACCTGTAGTCCCAGCTCCTCAGGAGGCTGAGGTGGGAGTATTGCTTGAGCTCGGGAGTTTGAGGCTGTAGTAAGCTATGATTGAGCTGCTACACTCCAGCCTGGGTGACAGAGCGAGACTCCATATCAAAAACAAACGAAAAAGAGTGACTAATGGCAACTACTTTGAATGAAATAGAGTGGTAGAAGGAAAACTAAAACCAATTTTAAGAACTTCTAGGTTAGATGGTTATTGAGGTGGAATGGATAGAATTGCCTGGTGTTGCTCATCCTGCTTCTCTCCCAACTTTACACATGTATGCAGCAATACAACTTCTTCTCTGTCCTTGTAAAGCTCAGAGACTCATATGGTGAGGGGAAGGGGGGTTTGATCTGTAAGTGGATAGATTTCAGTACAATTTAAATAAGAGTTCAATTTGAGGTAAGAATGGAGTTCTGTGGGAGCATAAAGGGGCAAGTCGAGATTGAAGATGAGCACAGCTATGTTTTCATTTATGTCGTTGCTTTGGAAAAACACTCCCCAAACCATGCCTTCCGCTAAACTGCACAACAGTCAGCACTGAAGAGGACTTCTGTAACCAAATGTGGGTTTTTTTTCCCATACACCAATCAGTGGACACCAGCTGAGTGTCCTCTTACTCAGTTCCAGCAAGATCTACCCAGAGATAGTGTCAGATCCCACAGGGTGAGGGCTCAGTCCTCAATACTCACACCCTCAGCCTCCGCCGGTCACAAATCTGGGCCTCCCAAACTTCTGACAAACCAGCTTCAAGGTGGGGTTCCTACAACCTCCTCCCTCTTTGGGTTAGATTAATTTTCGGGAACAGCTCACAGAACTCAAGGAAACATACTTACTAATTTATTATAAAGGATATTACAAAGGATACAGATGAAGAGATGTGTATGGTGAGGTATTGGGGAAGAGGCACAGAGCTTCCGTGCCCTCCCTGGGCACGCCACCCTCTAGGATCCTCCACCGGATATCCAAAAGCTATCCAGAAGCTCTCTGAACCCAGTCTTCTTGGGTTTTTATGGAGGCTTCATCACACAGGCATGATTGATAACTGCATAGAAATGTGATTGGACAAAAAGCACATAATCTAAACCCAGCAATGCCTGTCTGTTCAGAGTCTTCCTGGCCTCCCTGTGTAGCATTCCTTCCTCCAGGGTGTGGGGCAGGACCCTCTCTGGAATGAGGGTCTTTTGACCCACAGTCAGATTAGAGTCCTACCTTGGGCAGGTGAAAGGAGGACAGGAGAAAGTCAGAGAGAGAGATTCTCTCTCCCGAGGCCTGCTCCTGAGGCCTGCAGTGCTCCAGTGTTATAACAAGGACTGTGGGAGTTATGAGCTAGGAACCGTGGATGAAAACCAATGTATATGTATCATAACACCACAGTAATAGATGTTTCAACCTAAGTCTCTTTTCATATTTTGTGCCATTTTTGGTTTCTACAGCATTTTATGTTGTTTTGCTTTTCTTTTCAGAAATTGTTTATGACCCAACTTGAACAATGTGATGAAATTCTTCTTTAGCTCAAGCTGTTATGAAGCCAGAAATAGATCTGGGCTAAGATTGGACTTTGTGGCACAAATTATGGTTTGTAGGTTGTGGTTGCTGTTCTTGTAAAAATTAAATGTAATTCAAAAATTATTTAGAAGTAAAGCAAATGTTGCTGAGACAAAAAGAGGACTTGATTGATTTATAAATGGTGCTTTAGAACACTAAGCAGATGTCTAAATTTAAAGAACTACTTAGGATGAAATTGTTTAGGTAAAAAATATTAGTAAGCATCTATGAAATAGTAAGATTGGTGACTATGGCCCTGTAGGGACCTTACCTATTGTAATCCGCCTCCTTCCCTGACTTTCCATTTTTCTTTGTTTCTCTTCTCTGGAAATTCAAAACCATGATACTGGCTTCAGATAAAGAAAAACCAAAACTGGTAATTATGAGACACTAAAACTTTCCTGTCATATTGGTTGAGTGCAATGCAGCAGCATTGCTCTGCAATAATATCTGTGTTCAGAAGAGTCATGGAAGAATCTAGTAATAAACTCTGAAAGAATAAGGAGGGCCGAACCTCATTTACGTGGCTCAAAAGTAGATGGCTTTCTGGGGCTCTTAATTAAAGAGCGTATGAAGGCAACTTTGTTATGAAGGAGAGCTTATTTAGACTTTTTATCTGATATCTGTACAACTTGTGGGACAAGGAGGATCTATTTCTGCTCTAAGACTGCTAGCTCCTTATGGACAGGATTTTTTTTTTTAAAATCACTGTTTTCCTTTTCACACAGGAGGTATTGAATAAATACTTTTTAAGACACTTTTGTAAGGCACTTTATATATAAAAGTACTTTAGTAGGAATAGCTGGTATTTGACATCTGCTGTGTGCCAGGGTGAGTAGTGCGTATTCTTCAAGAATTACCTCATTAATCTAATGGTCACTGTGAATTGGAGAACTACCAATACTACCCCCATAATAAACGAGTTTATCAAAGTTATAGGATATAATATCAGGGTACAAAATTCAACAATATTTCTATATACTTACAATGAACGATTTGAGAATGAAATTGAGAAAACAATTCCATTTATAATGGCATCAAAAAAAAAATACTTAGACATACATTTAACAAAAATACAAAATTTATGCTCTGAAACAACAAAACACTGTTGAAAGAACTTAAGGAATATCTAAATAAATGGAAAACATCCCATGTTCATGGATTGGGAGACTTAATACTGTTAAGATGGCAATATTCCCCAGATTGCTGCAGGTTCAATACAATGCCTATCAGAATCCAGATCATTTCATCATAAAAATTGACAGACTGATTTAAAATTCATATGTAATTGAAAGGCACTCAGAATAACTTTAAGTGAAACCATATTTTTAATGTTCTGAAGGAGCTTATTATTTTAAATGAAAACTGGAAATAAATCAGTTCCTTTTTATCACTCTTGACATTTGTGACATCTTAAATCAGGGTGCTCCTATACATTTGATTAAATGCAGCAGTTTTCTGGTAATTGTTTTGGTTTGGGGTAGGCTTAGAGCTGTATTAATTTCATTTTGCAAGCTTTTTATTAAGGACTTATTTTTTTATAATAAAGAAAAAGTACTTTAAGAAAATCTAAAGGAGGCAATTCCTGATCTAGAATTAGCCGGTGATAAAAGCTTATGAAATAGTTTTTCCTTAAGCCAGCCCTTAATTTAAGCTTATAAATTATATTGTTTTTCATGTCTAGGTTTATATATACTCTACGGCTGCCCTGTCCAAAACAATAGCCACTAGACATGTGGCTTTTTAAATCTAAGTGTAAATTATTTAAAACTAAAAATTCAGTTCTTTAGTCATTAGCCGTATTTCAAGGATTTAGTAGTTACTTGTAGCTTGTGGCTGCCCTATTTGACAGAGCTGGATTAGAGAAATGTAGCATAGCCTCAGGACTTCTTTTCATAGTTGAATTAAGATGGTTACGTGCTTTTGTGAGGGAGGGAAAGTAGGGGAAAAGAATCTGATAGGACTTTTTATATAAAATTATGTGTTTCATTTTTTGCAATTATAGTGACCGGTGTGATGATACTTTGTATCTTTCAAATGTTGTGTTCCGCAATCATCTTTCATCAAATGGTTTCCGCATCTACTGATAATCCTTTATTGATGAACTCAAATTAACTATTTAATTGGGATTGCACATTGGTGATTTTCCCAGTTTGGTAGCACTTATATGTTTAAAAGGATAGATACAGGATCTGTTCCATTTTTCTCTGTTTTTATCTATGGTTTTTGACACAGTTTATATCGTGGGAAATATTTCCTGTGTCTGATTTTATGGGTAGTATAAGGAAATGTGTGGTAATATAAAATTCTCTGTGTGTAACCTAATTTCTCCAATAATTTTTAAATGTTGAGATCTGAAAGGTGGATAGGAGGTTCACCGATTCTACTCAAGTGTTTATGGCCATTTAAATTTACAATATTGAAGCCCTTGGTTCTTGATTTTTTAAATATGCTTGTGGCTTCTGAAGAGTCGTGCTGCCTCAGAAGAAATTTCTGCTTCTGTAAATGTAGCTACAGTTCAGGAAAATTTTGTGAACTTTTATTAAGTTCTGGGCATGGACATGAAGAATGCCATCATAACACTTAACAGCTTTGGAAGCAAGTGTTGGAATGTAACTATATAAACTTTTTTTTCCCCTTTGCCTTCTCTTTATTGCTTCTTTGGTTTTTATCACTGGGGGTGGGTGTGAAAGCAACTCATCTGAAATTTTGTTGCCCTTAGGGAGTGACTTAAAATTCCCAGGATAGTTTTAGAGCTGATTCTTGATCTTGGAATGATGGAACAGACCTCCTGGTAACCCTATGGCTGAAGTGAACATGAATTCTAGGAGGGGCTGGCTAGTCCTGAGTGTAAGTAGTTTTCTTACTCTTTGCTTATATTTATTTAGAATTTGGAGATACAGTAGAATCTTTAAAGAGGTAATTAAGGTAAAATAAGGTCGTTGGTGTGGGACCTAATCCAATATGACTGGTGTCCTTATAAGAAGAGATTAGGACACAGAAACACAGAGAAAAGATCATGTGAAGACATAGGGAAAGGATAGCCATCTACAAGCCAAGGAGAGAGAGAGAGAGGCTTATACCTTGATCTTGGACTTTAAGCCTCCATTACTTTGACAAAATAAATTTCTGTTGTTTAAGTCATCCGGTTTGGGTGGCTTAAACCACTTTGTTATGGCAGCCCTAGCAAACTAATACATATAGTTAAACAGATCATTCTGGTTTGTATGGAAAACCACACATAAGGAGGGGAAGGGAAGATGTGTATCAGAAATAATCAAATGATAAAATAAGGATGAGTCATGAGTTTGAAGACTGAGTTTTTCATCTTCCATTTTAAGTTATTGGGATATGTGATTGGAATAGGTAAAATGTTCACCCAGGGCTTGCCTTGTTTCTTTCCTCGTGTAAATCTTAATCACTTGGCAATGAAAAATATGTTAATAGAAGTTGGTGGCTCACCAATTCCTATTCATTCTGTTTCTTTAGCATCTCTTAAAACCACTCTTTCTTTCTTTTCCATTTGGGAACTCATTTTCTGTTTTCAGTTTCATCTTCCTTAGAAACCATCCTTCACATTGTTGCCACATAATTTTTTTTTAGTACACATCCAATCATTCACTCCCCTGCTTACTTAAGCACTTTTCTCTTAAAATCCTTTTTCTGTGAAAAAATTCACATGCAAGATGCTCCCTAAAGGGTGAGTCCACATTCGGATACAGCTTGGGTAACTTTCAGCTGATTCTTTGTTCCACAGACATTTCATGATTCCATGTCTTTGCACAAGTTGCCCCTCTCAGTGGAATTCCCTTGGCCCCCGACTCATAATCAATTCCTGTTTTATCGGCCTCTGGCCACTCACAGGTGGTTTTAAAAATGTCTACTTATAAGTTCATCTGTGGGCCAGGCCGAGTCCTTCTGTGGCATTATTTGCTGGGCACACCTCCCAGAACACCACCTATAACGGAGTCATGTCTTGTTAAAAGTGCTGCTTCCTGGACACTATCTGAGACCTACCGACTTTTGAGAGTGAAACTGGGAATCTGCATTTTAAAAAGCTCCCCAGTGACTCTAAATTGGAGCACTTCTGCTGCAGAGTAGGGGAAGCAGCTTGCTATTCTTCCCAAGTGTCAGGCCTATGGTAAGTTAGAAAAAAACCTACTGAATAAATTAGGGAGAGTGATAATAAATTAGATTAAAAAAAAGAGGTCTAATAAGTGCAAAATGTCACTAAATTTACTAAGTTTCTTTGAAAGTAATATGATCTTGAAATCCAGAGTTTTAAAACCTCCTGAAACTCAGCCCTTTAAGATGTCGAAATTATTATCTACTACTCTGAGAGAAATATTTTGGGCAGGAGCAGTTAATGTAATTAAATTTCCCTTGTGTTCTTTTTAAAAAATGTCAGAGTGGCGATAACTGTAGGGACTCTCTCCACTGTTATAAGAGGGGACTCAGGATTCCTTGGAAGACACGACGACCATTTTCATCTACTTTGGCTTCTTGGATGTTTCGAAGCTTAGAGAGAGGCTCTTTGAAATGGCTGTAACCGTAGCTGTGGAAGCGTATTAAGGTAGAGTGGTTGGTGAAAGGAAAGATGGAAAAAGGTTTTCCAATGTCTAACAACTGACATAGGTGACTTTGTAAATGGGCCATTTGTTATCTACAGAGTGGCTTCTCCTGGTAGGTAACTTTCCACCATAGAGGACTGTCTAGAAATAACCAATTAACACCTGAGTCTGGAATACTACTGCTATCATAGAAGGAACTCAAGAGATACAAAGCTTATGATCACCCCAAACCTCAAGTCCTTTTTTCTGTAAGAAGGATTTCCCAGTGTACTCTAAAGCCACATTATATATGTTTTTCCTTTTAGTGGTTAAAATGAGGATTTTTTTTTCTTTTTGTCTTGTAATTTAGGCATTATCGTGAAGTGGAAAGAGTAGGCTGCTGCTACTCTCTCTTGGAGAGGAGAGTCTTGGATTCGAATTCTGGCTCTCCTGTGTGCTGAAGGACATGCAGTGAAAAAGCTTCCCTAGCCTTCCTCAGGTTTTGCTTTCTTATCTATAAAATGTGGAGAGACTGATCAGCTTCCCTCACTTAACACACAGAATAGTGATAATAGGAGTGAGTACAAGAGAGCTTGTATAATGTGTTATAAATGATAAAATGCTAATAAATCAGTGGTTTAAATAATTTATTACTATTTGCTATTAAGCAAAGAATTAAGTTTTGACTTAATAGTCTGATTTACTGTTGATTATAGTTTAGTATTTTAGCCATGAAAGAAAATCATTTTTATCTATTTTGTGTCTTATTGGTTTTTTTTGGTGAAAGTTCCCTTTGCAAATATGAACCTATTGGGAAATCATTTTTTTTACTTACCTGTTAGAAATATGCAATAATTATAATATCACCTTTTGTTTAAAAAATCTAAGGAAAATTAGTATATTAACATTATTTTAAACTACAGAATAATCATGCCTTTTATTTTGTACTTGATATTTTATCAAAACATTGGCTGGTTATGACATAGAAAGTTTGAAGAAAATTAATTCATCAGATCTTTTATTTAGGAAAGAATCATACTTCTTTTTTAAAAACATTGGAGGTTTCATTTCAAGCTTTTTGAAAGAAAATTGAAATAAAGGATACAGAAGATAGATAAGAAAAAAGAGTACTATCCTAGGAATAGTTCTTTCCTACTTTTCAATTTTTACTCTTTGTTTCTTTTCCTCCCCACTCTCACCCACCTCACTGGCCCCCTAAGAGGAATGGGAAACCATTTCCCCCTTCCCTAACCAGCAAATGCCTTTATTTCTCTGCCTTTTTCCTTCCCTTCCTCTCTTTCCTTGCAAAGAAAGAAGCAAAAAACCTCCTTGAGCCTTATTAGGGGCTTTAAATTTGAGTTTGGTTTGTGACCTGTCGTAGTTTGAATAATTTGCTTCCATGGTATTTTACTTATCTCAGCTTCCCAGCTGCATGCCCAACTTCTGCCTCCCCTCTCTCTTGGCAGGTTAGTTGAGCTTATTGTTAGGGAGTAGAACCAGTCCCTAACCACCCCTGTCCCGGTGATTTTCAGGGGGTTATATAGGAAGTTAGTCACACGTGGGATTAGGTCAAACACCTCAAATTCCCAATTTCTCTCTTTCTTTTTTTTTTTTCAATCATTAAGTGACCTTGACTTCTTGATTCTTATAGTACCTATCCATATTATACTTACTCTTTTTAAAAGGCATTGTGATTGAAATGTCAGCAGCCAGTAAGGAAAAGGTAATGGTTGCACATCTTTAACCAGTCAATCCAATAAGAGGCTGGCCACTGGGGATTCTTAGTCAGGGTCCCTCCCCCTATTATATGTCTACTTAATGTTTCTCAATCTTTAGTGCATTAGAAGAGTGTAATTCATTGGTACTGGATGGGGCTCAATCTTCTGCATTTTTTTATGCCAGGCAGCCCAGGTAGCCTCACTCCAACGTGGCCATAAGACCACATTTTGGGAAATATACTTTTTTTGGTGTATTTTGCAGGCACCTCACCAAAGAACATATACAGATGGCCAATAAGCATATGAAAAAATGCTCAGTATCACATGTCATTAGGGAATTGCAAATTAAAAAAAACCATGACACCACTATATATATATGAGAAAGCCTAAGGTCTAAAACACTGATAGCACTAAATGCTGAGAAGGGTATGTATGGATCAAGAGGAACTCCCGTATGTTGCTGATGGGAATGCAAAATGGTGCAGCTACTTTGGAAGACAGTTTGGCAGTTTCTTACAAAGCTAAACATGTTTGTACTGTATGTTTGGACTGAATTTTTTGTCCCCCTTAAAATCCACATGTTGAAACCCCAACCCTCAATGTGACTGTTTGTAGATAGAGCCTTTATGGAGGTCAAAAGAGGTCATAAGGATGTGGCCCCAATATGATAGGATTAGTGTCTTTATAAAACAAGACAGGATGTTGTATACCATAAATATATACAATTTTTATTTGTCAATTAAAAGATAAATAAAATGAGACAATAAATAAAAGCTGGGCATTACAGCATACCTGTAGTTTCAGCTACTTGGGAGGCTGAGGTTGAGGATTGTTTTGGGCCCAGGAATTCTGAGCTGTAGTGTGCTACGTCCCTAGGGTGTCCGCAGTGTGTCCTATGTCCCTAGGGTGTCCGTAGTGTGCTACGTCCCTAGGGTGACCTTCTGGGAGCAGGAAACCACTAGGTTGCCTAACATGGTGTGAACCATCACAGGTTGGAAATGGAGCAGGTCAAAACTCCTGTGCTGATCAGTAATAGGATCGCACCTGTGAATAGCCTGCCTGGGCAACACAGTGAGACCCCATCTATATATATATAAAAAAGAAAAGACAGAGAAGAGGCCCACCTACCCCTCAGCCATTTGAGGAGGACAGTGAGAAATTGGCTATCTATAAGCCAGGAAGAGAGCTCTCACAGGAAACTGAATCAGCTGGCACCTTGATTTTAGACTACCAGCCTCCAAAACTGTGAGAAATAGATTTCTATTAAGCCACTCTGTCTATGGTATTTTGTTATTGCAGCCGAAGCAGATTAATACATCGTATGATCCAGAAATAATAATACTCTTAAGTATTCACTCAGATGAATTGAAAACTTATATGACACAGGAACTCGCACATGAATGTTTATAACAGCCTTATTCATAATTGCCAAAAATTGGAAGCAACCAAGATGTCCTTCAATAGGTAAACGGATAAACTGCAGTACATCCGTACAATGGAATATTATTCAGCAATAAAAGGAAATGAGCTAGCAAATCATGAAAATACCTTAAATGTGTATTGCTAAGTGAAAGAAGATGATCTCAAAAGCCCACATATTGTATGACTCCAATTTTATGACATTCTGGAAAAGGCAGCACTATGAAAACAATAAAAAGATCAATGGTTGCCAGGGGTTTGTGGGGAGGAAGGGAGGGAGGAATAAGGTGGAACACAAGATTTTTAGGGTAGTGAGACTATTGTATGTGACACTGTTACGTGTGGATATTTGACATTATGTATTTGTCAAAACTCATATAGAACTGTACCACAAAGGGGGAACCCTAATGTAAAGGATGGACTTTAATTAATGTGTCAGTATTGGTTTATCATTAACAAACGTGCCACACCGACGCAAGATGCTAATAATAGGAGAAAATGAGAGCTGGAACAGGGTGGGGAGAGGGAACATATATGGGATCCCTCTGTACTTTCTGTTTAATTGTTCTGAAACCTAAAACTGCTCTAAAAAGTATAGTTTATTAGTTTAAAAACAGGATATTTTGGGTTTACCTTTGTAAGGAAAAGAATTAGAATTAAGATAAAAAGTTAAAAAATGTTTTTCTTGCAGTTGAATTAAGCATCAGGTACAGGACTTTGTTGTTTTAAAAATAAGAGAAACAGAAATATTGAGGCACTTTCAAACAGGAGGGAGGGTTACTGTCCTTAAGTAGTGATACAGACCCTCAAATACCTTTTTGTTGTTACCGTTTAGAGAAACAGCCAAAAGTAATGATATTTCTCCTACCAACTTGAAGGGCTAGCTCTGTGAAGAAATGTTGAATGTTAAATGTTTTCTGGTACCTGGTAGAATTGCACAGCATTTGCTGAATATTGTATGGGAGGTCAGTTGAAGGTGCTTCATCTCCAGTGGAGAGGGGAGGGGTGGCTGCCAGCGGCCTAGCAGCTTGAGCATTAGAATCCACTGTCTTTGTTCCTCATCCCTTGTTCTTGAAACCTGCCTCTTAGTTTATGTTCAGAATAGGAGCCAACCACCCCAATTGTTAAAAAATGTCATAGCCTCCGTTAGTTAAAAAAAAAAAAATTCCAAGTGAATTTCTAGTTTGAATTAGGGAAGAGTTTAGGTTGCATTTTTAAAAATTAAAGTGGCCTCTTAGAAAAAATAAAAATGTTTTGTAATTAGCAGATCAAAGCACTACTGTGGCTGGTGTTTACATTGTCAGTATGTAAATGAAACTTCTAAAAGGAATGAGAAGAATTTGTTTAACACCTCTTTAATTTTGTTTATGTGATTCCTTTGTTTAAAAATCTCTGCCCCCTCCCACTTCACATTGATAATGCTAAGGTAAACATTAACTTACCCCTCTCACTTTTGTATTAAAGAACTGGAGAAACGGCAATGTCTGAATTGTTGAGGTTTACTATATTTAAGGCAGAGATGGAGTT
This sequence comes from Avahi laniger, assembly GCA_963575035.1. Taxonomy (NCBI): domain Eukaryota; kingdom Metazoa; phylum Chordata; class Mammalia; order Primates; family Indriidae; genus Avahi; species Avahi laniger. The sequence goes on along the minus strand of CAUYSK010086467.1, from coordinate 22,760 downwards.
CATCCATCCTCTTAAAAGAAACATGGTCTTGAAAGGTTTGTTCACCAACCCTAAACAGTAAATGAATCCATCAATAACTGGAATTTAAAGAAGCACTAAAAGAATTGGGTGTAGCCATGGTAATCTTGAATTGGAATTTGACAATATCCTTCTGTATAAATCAGCAAATGCAATGTAGCTTACGTTGCTTGCTTGGATTATAATGTACGTTTAAAAACAAAATATGTTGACAGAAGCTTTTCTGTTCAGGTGGTTAGGCAAGTTAGCCTTGTGTAAATTGTTGTGGTTCTGGTTCTGTCCCTCAAACTGGTGGGAGGGGTACTCTCCTTAGGCAGTGCTATGATATGATTAAAATGCTGGGTCTAATACAGTAAGTATTTTAAATAAAAATGCACATTGACTACTTTATTTCAAGACTCTATCTCTAGGTATGTTTGGGGAGAAGTGTGTAATGGCAACATTGGTAGCCTTGCCTCTATGAAGAGAAAACTATGTTATATTTCAAGTCATTCCCTCCCTGATCACTTTTTGGTTAGCAGCCTTGATCATCTCCAGGACTAGCCATTATATACAGTGTGTGGGTTCCCGACAAAGATGCCCAAAGCAGATGGATTATATAGTTGTTTAAGAGAGTCTAAGAACTTTTGTGAAGATTCTCAGCTGCTCAGTGGTGGGTCCCAGCTGGAATTTATTCAGGACTAAAAGTAGTTGGAGCATGTCCGTGAAAGGGTATTTTTCAGGAGAGTTTCTCTAAGTTCTAAATTGAGCTTAAAAAAAAGTCATAATTAACTAACATGTGAGGTGTTAGATGTGACTCTTGTCACTATCTCGTTAAAGCGGTAGAGTTGATTATGATTAATTTTCATAAATGGAGAGAAGGGATTTGACCTTTTTGTGTTGTTGTAAGGAGTTAATACTTATTAAATGCTCCCAGGAAAGAAAGAGAGCAAAGAAGGAAGTGGATAGCATTTGTGACCATTAGAGCAGCTAGGTTGTGTGCATGTGAGTGACTAAGATGAGCAGACTTTTTATATTGTGAAACTGTGGTAGCTAGGCCAGAGCTCTTGGGTCTTGCTTAGGTGACTACAAGCTATGGCTTTCTTTATTTAACGGGCCTCATTAGTAGAACTGGGCTGGAACCTCACTGCTCTCTGTTTACCTCACACAAGTCTAGTGAGATTCAATTATTAATAGTCGTGCTTACAAAAAGCTACCTGGGGCCTACATTTAAGGTCTGAATTCACATAGTACCTGTCCCTCTGCTGAAGAAAACAAAAGGTAGCTCCTTCCTCTTACCCACCTGGGTGTTCTACACTGACCTCCATGGGTCGTCAGGCTGGTACCATGTCCTGTCTGTTCTCTCTATGTGTCCCTAACTTGATTTTGGATTTAGCAGTGAGTAAAAAGGGTAGGGTTAGAGGAGAGAGCTCTTTTGCTCTAACCACAAATCTATACATTTCCTCATACCTTTCATATTTGGCTATCTCATAGATTGACTTCATGTACTCCTGTAATGGCTCTCATCTGCTTCCTGTTAAACAACTTATTTTTAAAAAGATTTATTTATATTTGTTCATTCATAGGTCAGAATCATTGTGAGTAAATTATCTGGGTACTTACAAGTCTTATTTGGAGAGATGCTTCTTAACTCTTCTTATGGGCTTTTTATGGAAGCATGTTTTTTCTTCTTTCTCCATGATGGCAGTTTGATTTATCCTTATTCTTAACTCTGATTTCAAAAACTATTAAATGTTTTATATCCTTTAAGGTAAGCAATATTGTCCAATAGAAATATAATGCAAGCCATAGTTGTAATTTTAAGTTTTCTAATTTTAAGTTTTAAACAGTAAAAAGAAACAGGTAAAGTTAATTTTAACAATATAATTTATTTAGCCCAACATATCTAAAATATTATTTCAACATATAAACTATAAATAATTGATAAGATATTTTACAATTTTTTGTACTAAGTCTTTGAAATCTGGTGTATATTTAGATTTCATAAAATATATATTTGGAAAATGTAGATTCATATGCCTGAATTGTTCCAAATATATTCAAGCGTTTTCTAGTAACCAAGTGGATGATATTTTTATATTTTTAACTAATTAAAATTAAATTAAATTAAAAAAATACAGTTCTTCAAATATACTAGCCACATTTTAAGTGCTCAATAGTTACATGTGGCTGGTGGGTGCTGTATGGATAGCATAGTGTTCTTTATCTGCCATTCTTTCTTTGATAGGTTTCCCATTTGCAGATAATGAAACTGAGGCACAGATTAATAATCAGTCATTCTTTTCCATTATGCTTCCATAACAGAACAGACCTTAATTCAGGCCAGGTGCAGTGGCTCATGCCTATAATCCTAGCACTCTGGGAGGCTGAGACGGGAGGATCACTTGATTTTGGGAGTTAGAGAGCAGCCTGAGCAAGAGCGAGACCCCGTCTCTACTAAAAACAGAAAAAAATTAGCCAGTCAGCTAAAGATAGAAACAAAAAATTAGCTGGGCGTGGTGGCTCGCGCCTGTAGTCCCAGCTACTTGGGAGGCTGAGGCAGGAGGATCCCTTGAGCCCAGGAGTTTGAGGTTGCTGTGAGCTAGGCTGATGCCACGGCACTCACTCTAGCCTGGACAACAAAGCGAGACTCTGTCTCAAAAAAAAAAAAATAAAGAAGGAACAGACCTTAATTCATATTCAGAAATTTTAAATATATCCATGAGACAGATATGACCAGGAAAGGGATGACTTACCTGGATTTATTTTTAAGTCAACCAGGAGTTCTTACATTCCTATTTAGTAAAGGTCAGTATAAGGATTTAGACTAGAATCTAAATTTTCTGAGTTGTTGTGTGTCTCTTCTGTTGTGTTCAATTCTAAAATAATTCGCCTTGCTGTGGAGTATTTCCTTTTGCAGATGATAAAAACTTAAATGAATCATTCTTTTCTGTTTAGTGGTATGTAGGTCTGGATTCACTTGTTGATAGCAGAGACTACTTTAGCCAGTTATAGTAGGGAGGTATTTGATATAGGGAATTAGATGCTTAATATATCTTGGAGGGGCTGGAAGAGCAGGCTCAGCCAAGGAAACTTACTTCTGCTGCAATCAAGAAGCTGAACAGCCAAGCAGCCTTCCGTTGTCAGAGAAGCAGGCTTCAGGACCCCATCTCCTAGCTGGCAGAATGATGTGGGTGTTGACTTTTCTTCACCTTTCAAGCTGAGGACTGACTATCAGGACTTCAGCATCAGAAGAACAGCCCCACTCACAGTGTTCATTTCTACCTTTCAAATCTGTCTTGGCTGCCTCTGGTAGAAGCTCTGTCCTCTATTGTGCAATAAGGGGGCTAGAATGGATTCGAATGAAGAAATCTTTGACAATTGCCTCAATGGGTAGCGCATTGGTGTGGAAGTCAGAGAGGGACCAGGGTGTGGCTCTGCTGAACCTGGGGCTCTTTGCCTTGCTGGGAGGATTTCAAAGAGATGTTGAGAAGGTACATGAGCTAAGATAACAGGTGCTATGAAATAAAAATTGTGTTTTCTTCGCTGGAGGGCATTTCTCCAGGTCAGTATCTTCTGGAAAGATGAGAACAAATGCTAATACTCCTAGAGCAAACTTTATTCTGTGTTTTGAAAGATATGAGAATTCAATGCCATGTAACTCTATCAGTGTTGTTTAAATATTTAGGTTAGTATTCTAGACTACTCTGTGATGATTTTGTGTGTCTGAAGATTCAGAGCCTTTAAAATATGTGGGAGGGGAGATTAAATTGAAAATTTTTCCCTACTGTTGTCTTTAACTGGGATTATTAAATATATCAAATATGCATGGGGATAAATCACTATATGGAAAAATATGTAATTTTAGAAGAGGTTGGAAGACATGTTTCTTTTGACTGTTGGGGGTCAAGGTAATAGAAATTGGACAATGTTGCAGAATTAATCTTGGTTTGAAAATAAATTATTGCCATACTTTGTTTTATTGTGCTTAACAGATATATGTTTTTTTAATTGAAAATTTCTGGTAACCTTGCATTGAGCAAATCTGTCTGCACCATTTTTCTAATACCATGTGCTCATTTTATGTTTCCTTGTCACATTTTGGTAATTCTTGTATTTGAAAATTTTTCATTATTATTGTATCTGTTATGGTGATCTGTTATCAGTGATCTTCGATATGACTATTGTAATTCTTTTGGGGTGCCACGACCATGCCCATATATGTTGGCAAACTTAATCGATAAATGTTATATGTGTTCTCACTGCTCCACAAACCAGCCACTCTCCCTGTGCTCTCTCTCTCTCCCTTCTTGGGGCCTTCCTGTTTCCTGAGACACAACAATATTGAAATTAGGCCAATTATACTGTCTCATTTGAAATCAAAAACTAGAAATGATTAAGCTTAGTGAGGAAGACATGTCAAAATCTGAGATAGACTGAAAGCTGGGATCTTGTGCCAAACAGCTAGCCAAGTTGTGAATGCAAAGGAAAGGTTCTTGGAGAAAATTTAAAGTGCTACTCCAGTGAGCACACAATTGATAAGAAAGTGTTGTTGCTGATATGGAGAAAGTTTTTGTGGTCTGGATAGACAATCAAACTAGCCTTGTTATTCGCTTAAACCAAAGCCTAATCCAGAGCAAGGCCCTAACTCTCTTTAATTCTGTGACAGCTGAGAGAGGTGAGGAAGCTGCAGAAGAAAGGTTGGAAGGTAGCAGAGGCTGGTTCATGGAGTTTAAGGAAAGAAGCCGCCTCCATAACTTAAAAGTGCAAGGAGGAGCAGCAAGTGGTGGTGTAGAAGCTGCTGCAAGTTATCCAGAAGATCCAGCTAAGGTCATTAGTGAAGGTGGCTACACTAAACAATAAATAGATTTTCAGTGTAGATGCAACAGACTTCTGTTGGAAAGAAGATGCCATCTAGGACTTTTATAACTGGAGAGAAATTGTTGTCTGGCTTCAAAGGACAGGTTGGCTCTCTTGTTGGGGGTTAATGCAGCTGGTGACTCTAAGTTGAAGCCGATGCTCTTTTACCATTCTGAAAATCCTAGGGCTCTTAAGAATTATGCTAAATCCACTCTGCCAATGGTCTGTGAGTGAAATAACAAAACCCAGATGATGGCACAGCATGGTTTACTGAATATTAAGCCCACTGTTGAGATCTGCTCAGAAAAAAAGATTCTCTTCAAAGTATTACTGCTCATTGTCCTGGTCACCCAAGAACTCTGGAGATGTGCAAGGAGGTGAATGTTGTTGTTATGCCTGCCAACCCAACATTCATTCTGCAGCCCATGGATCAAGAAGTATTTTGACTTTCAAGTCTTATTATTTAAGAAATACATTTCCTAAGGTTATAACTGCCATAGATAGTGATTATTCTGACGGATCTGGGCAAAGTAAACTGAAAACCTTCTGGAAAGGATTCACCATTTTAGATGCCGTTAAGAACATTTATGCTTCATGGGAGGAGGTCAAAATGTCAACATTAACAGGGATTTGGAAGAAGTTGATGTGAACCCTAATGGATGACTTTGAGGGGTTGAAGACTTCAGATGTGGTGGAAATAGCAAGAGAACGAGAAGTAGAAGTAGAGCCTGAAGATGTAACTGAATTGCTGCAGTCTCATGATAAAACTTGAAGGTGTGAAGAGTTGCTTCTTATGGATGAGGAAAGAAAGTGGTTTCTTGAGATGGAATCTACTCCTGGTGGAGATGCTGTGAACACTGTTGAAATGACAACCAAGGATTTAGAATATTCCGTAAACTTGGTGAATAAAGCAGTGGTAGGGTTTGAGGAGATCGACTCCAATTTTGAAAGAAATTCTATGGATAAAATGCTATCAATTGGCATCACATGATGCAGGGAAATCCTTTGTGGAAGGAAGAGTCAATTGATGTGGCAAACTTCATTGTTATCTCGTTTTCAGGAATTGCCACAGCCACCCCAGCTTTCAGCAACCACTGCCCTGATCAGTCAGCAGCCATCGGCATCCAGGCCAGACCCTCCACCCACCAAAGGTTTACAACTCAGTTAAGGCTCAAATGATTGTTAGTGTTTTTTGCAATAAAATAGTTTTTAATTAAGGTATGTACATTCTTATTTTAGACATAATGCTGTTGCAAACTCAGCAGCCTACAGAATATTGTAAACGTAACTCTTAAATGCACAGAGTAACCAAAAAATTCAAATGACTTCCGTTATTGTGATATTCACTGTATTGTAGTGGTCTGGAATCGAACCCACAATATCTCTCAGATATGCTTGTACTTTATACCATAGTGATTTTTCTCAGAAGTTTTGTTCTTCAAAATGTGTCATGTAAGTCAAATAATTAGAAATTTCAGACACCGGAATTAGGTTCTGTTGAACACAATTCATACTTCTTTTTACTGCATTTCTAAATGTTTGTCATGTTTCCTATTGATTAGTGTAAAGCAGTGGGTCTCTTAAATGTTTTTTCTGGATTATCGGCATTATTGCGTAGGAGCTTGTTAGAAATGAAAATTTTTGGATCCCACCTTGACATATTGAATTAGAGAGACTGGGCTGGTGCCTAGCACCCAGCAATCTGCATTTTAACAAGCCCCCTAGGTGATTTTTATTTTCAAGTTTAAGAACTTTGATGTGAAATGATTGTGCTCTCCTTTAAAGGGAATACCAGTCACTCATTCTTCTATCCCTCTCTATTCTCTCTCTGAAAAAACAAAAGGCAACAAAATTATGTCCTTGAACAAGTAACTTAATCTGTTTTGTAGTCAGTTTCTCATCTGTAAAATGGGAAAATTTATAGTTTTGGATTTTGATGTGGGTTAAATGTGATAGATATTTTATATCATGTGCATAGAACAGCTCAGTAATTAGTTCCTGTTAATATTATTGTTATTATGTCTCAGTTTTTCAAAACCCTTTTTGAGATAGCAACTTGATTGTATTTTACAAAGAGGAGACTTAAGATGGATATACGCCCAACCTGGTTTCGTTTGGTCTTTCTTAAATAGTTTCAGGATCTTTTATGTCAGACAGCCCTTTAGCTTATAATAACTTTGTTTTAATCTACTTTAAAAAATTAACATTATTTGAGTTTTCTTTAACTTCTTTTCTAGGTATTTCTCCATTTATTTCCATTTTAGTAATGTTATTTGTATCCTGAGTGCTTTTTAAAATCCTTCCTCTGTTGTGATAGTTTTACTCTGACCTAGTTTTCAAACTTGGAGTTGGGAAAAGATCAACAGGAGAACAAACCAAATGGTTTCATTAGGTCACTTTAGACAATAGCCTGTCAGTACTTCATTTTGTATGCAAGTGTATAATTTTTTGAAGCAGAGACTATATTTATGGATGGAAAAAACACTTCTTTGAGCAAGAAGAGATTTTCTAATTTTAATTTTCCTTCAAGCAATAAAAAGTTAGTTTGGAAATTTTCTTTGTTCCTAAAACTAATGAAAGTGGAATGAGAAATCTGATAATTATTGTTTATTTATTTTAAATTGACAAAAATTGTATATATTTGCAAGTACAAAGTGATGTTTTGATGTATGTATACGTTGTGGACTGATTAAATCAATCTAATTAACGTATCAGTCACTTCACATACTTAACTATTCTTTTGTGGTGAGAATGTTTAAAATCTATTCTCTTAGCAATCTTTAAATATAAAATGACTTAATATTAACTATGGTCACCGTGCCATACAATAGATCTCTAGGACTTATTCTGTCTAACTGAAGCTTTGTGACCTTTGGCCAACAACTCCCCATTCGTCCACCTCTCTGTCCCAGCTCATGGTAACCAACATTCTACCCTCTACTTCTATCTGTTCAACTTTTTTAGATTCCACATACAACAGAAGATCATGTAGTATTTTTCCATGTCTTGTTTATTTCACTTAGTACAATGACTAGGTTCTTTCATGTTGTTGCAGATGACATCATTTTCTTTTTTAAGGCAGACTAGTATTCCATTGTATATAGTATACCATATTTTCTTTATTCATTTATTGATGGCCACATAGATGGTTTCCATAGCTTGGGTATTGTGAATAATGCTGCAATGAACATGAGAGTGCAAATATCTCTTTGACATACTGATTTCATTTCTTTTGGATATATACCCAGAAGTGGAATTGCTGGATCATGTGGTAATTCTATTTTTAATGTTTTGAGCAACTTCCATTCTGTACCGTTTTCCAAAATGGTTGTACTAATTTACATTCCCACCAGCAGCGTGCAAGGATTTTCTTTTCTCCATATCCTTGCCAATTCTTGTTACCTTGTTTTTTGATAAAAGCCATTCTAACAGGTGTGGTTTTAATCTGCATGTCCCTGATGATTAGTGATGCTGAGCAGTTTTTCATACACTTTTTGGCCATTTCTGTGTCTTTTAAGAAATGTCTATTCAGGTCCTTTGCCCATTTTAAAATCAGGTTATTTGTTTTCTTTCTATTGAATTGTTTGAGTTGCTTATATATATTGGATATTAGTTTTTTATATATGGTTTGCAAATATTTGCTCCCATTCTGCAGGTTGTCTCTTTACTCTTTTTTTTTTTTTGCTGTGTAGAAGTTTTTTAGTTTGGTGCAATAGCATTGTCTATTTTTGCTTTTGTTACAAAATTGTAAGTTTTTGTTGGCAGTTATAAGCTCACTTGTGTTGATAAGACTTATTTAAAATATTTTTTTCTTTACAAAATTAAGTAGTACTATATGAAAATAAATCTTTGTTTTATAAGGAATGATACATCTGTGTGTAAGTACGTTTGGTGGTCCTTGTTTTGTGTGCCCCAGCAGCAGTGTCTTTTTATGTGACAAAGACAAGTCTTCTATTTTCAGTGAGTAGTAAAGCATAGAGTTTTACTCATAGCTTCTAGACTTTGTATGAAATACAGTCTAGCAATTGTGTAGTTAGTTTACAAAGTCTATGTATGACTCATCTTCAGGCTATGGCCTTTTCAAGTTACACTTAAAGGTCAGAGTCTATTTAGTCCTTAACCCTGCCTTTTCTAAGTGGGAATTAAGAGTCAAAAGGAGTAAAAAAAAAAAAAAAAAAAAAAATGGAATTTGTTGGGTCTGGATCCAGACCAATAGGGTTTTTTATTTTAAAAGGTGCTTTTTAAAGGAGAACAGTTAGTATTGCTGGGAATTTCCAGAATTGCCAACTAATTCATGAAACTTAATCTTTTTAAAAGTGTTGTTCATGAAAGTTGGGCCTTTGGATTTTTAATTTTGATTAAATGTTTGATTTCTGTATCATACTGACAAAAATTCTTCAAGGTTCAGAATCCATTTTATACTCTTGTCATAAATGTACATATGTCTAAATCTGTTTTGTTGTTAGACATTCCAAAAGTCTCATTTAGCAAAAATAGTTTGATGTAATTAGTTTGAAAAATTGTTAAAACTGTGCTAGGTGTAGGAGAAATAGTTTTCATTTTTGTTTGAAAATGTAGTGTTTATGTTTAGCCTTATTTTAGTTTTGTTTATATTGAATATTAGTGAATAACATTAACAAACTAATTTGAGTCTTCAGTTCCTTTTTATTATTACCAAGCTAGTAAGGCTGATGGAAGAAAATTAAGATTGTATGACTTGATTCTTTGGAATTCTAACTGTTGTCACTGTTTAAATACATAAAACAATCTCTGGCTGAGTTTTTGTCCCTTGGATAGATATAATGTCCTGGCATTTTTCATATTCTATTATCAAAGGCAAGGTCTGGAATTTTAAGTGGGAAATTGGCTCTGAAATAATCAAATGCCAAACAAAGCCCATCTGAAAGTCCAATAAGTAAAATTATAGTATTGCAAAATAAGAGCATTACCGAACTAAATCCCCACAATTTGAGGATCTTTACTATAAAGATGTTATTGTATTGTAAGGGTAGAGGGGATGTAGTTTGGGTCAGCTAAGGGCATTACTTTGGTCCACAAATGGGGAGCCACGAGTTCCTTTTCCCTTTGGTGTTACTGAAGGAGGAAGGATGATTGCAGGTACAGACCACAGTGTATTATGTGAGGAAGCTGCCTTACTGAGTTGCTGCTTCATGTTGAGTGCCAAGCACTGAGCTAGGTGCTTTGTATATAAATAGGTGTGTTAGCTCCACTAAATAGGGACTGAAGTGACTAAATGATGACACATCTAACATGGAACTTGTAAGTGGAGAAGCTGGAATTTGAAATGATCTTTTCACTCCAAATCTCTTTCTAAAACTTGGTATTGTGAATACTGAGGACATCATTGAGTTTTCTATGGAACTTGTTTGCTTAAGTTTTTTTATAGGTTGTCATCAGCTTGTGTATTTTTCATAGTATCAAGCACAATTTTAAACATTTGTAATGGATTCTTGTGTAATCTTCCTAATGGCTCTCAGACTTTGAAAAGTCTTGGAATATTATGGTGGTGGTTTGGGTGTTAATAATTTGGGAGTGTTGATGATTGCTATTATTGCTATAACTGTTTCTAAAGAGGGAGTAAGCCTAGTTTTCAGGGAGTGACATCAGGTGGTGGTTTGTGTAGTAGCCTGTAGAGGCTTTCTGGGTTTCAAAAACAGTGTTTGCTTATTAGGAGGTATCTGGAGCATTACCTGGCTTCTCTGAGGCTCAGTTTTTGTAAAATGGGGATAATAATGGCTCCTTTAGGGTGTTTGTGAATAACACTGTGCTGGGCATATGCATGTTCTTAGACGCTAGCTGCTATTGTTGATCTTATTAAGGTTTATGGAACTTTTAATTCTTCTTGATGTATTCCTTTTACTATCATTTTTTTTCTCGTTGCTCTTGAGGACGGACCAGAGGAGTATAAATGTTACTCTCACTTTGAGTTAAGTAGGATAATCAAGATGCTGGATAGTTTTACTTATGGGTGTTTTTGAAGTAAGTGAATTTCTCTCTTTCTATTTGTGAGTTTACTCTCCTATTTTTCTCTGAGGCGTCCTGAAAACAAAGATGTGACTCTTAAGTTCTGTTGGAATCCCTACTCCAACCCCATTCTATTTTAAACTCTCTGAACCTCAATTTCTTCATTTCCGAAATGAAGGTAATACTTCCTGTTAGGACTGTTGCGAGTAGGTGAAATTACAGGCAAGTTATTCGTACATAGCAAGGACTCAGTCAACTTTAGCTAAAAGGGGAAATAAACCTTTTAAAAACAGATGATGCTTCCATTGCAGAAGAGGAATTATTAATAATTTGTTTTACTTTTTGTTGGGACATTTTTGTAAGATTCTTTTCATTCTATACTTGTTACATCCTCACATTCAACTGTGTTTATATGGATTTTTGGGTGTGTGTGCCTCAGGGCATAGTAGTTTTTTCTTAAGTTTGGATCTTGCTATAGTTTGGTTTGCTGTGACTAGAATGTCTTCTAAAGGCATTCAGAAATGTTTTGCAGAATCATCATGCTAATAGTAAGTACTTATTTTCTGAACACAAAAGTAATATGATTCTTGTTGAAAAGCTCATGAAAGAAAATAAAATCCACAGTCCATCCATTAAGAAGTTGTTAATATTAGCCTTTTATTGTATGTATTTCCAGCACCCCTAGCTTTTTATCATATAAATTTAAAAATATTCGGAAAAGTAGAAAGAATAGTATAATGAACACTTATGTATTCATTGCTTAGCCTCTATAATTATGAACTCACAATCTTGTGTCATCAGTACCATCACCTAATCCTGTCCTCCCTCTCTCCAACTGAATTTATTTTGAAGTCAGTCCTAGACATCTTACCATTTAATCCATAAATATCTCAGCATTGATGCTTTCTTTTAAGTTGTTGTTTTTGTTTTTAAAGAGACAGGATCTCAATATGTTGCCTAGGCTGGCCTTGGTTGAGCTCTTGTTCTCAAGTGATCCTCTGGCCTCAGCTTCTCAAGTAGCTGGGACAAATGAGAGTAATGGATGCTTTTAAAGTGTTATTTATGACAGTTTCTAACACACATACACACATGCCCCTCTTTTATATTCGAGTGTTTATTTCTGGTGACTGTATTTAATTCTTCTTAGCTGGTTCATGAATTTGGAATAGCTACAGAACATGGACTCCAAGTCAATATCTTAGTTGTCTCCAAAGGCAGCCCTGGGTGGGAATGGAGGTAAGTATTTTGGTGAGTGCGGATGGGGGAATGAATGGAAGCGTTCTTGAAACTTGGGCCTTTCTTTTCTTTTTCTTTCCCTCCCTCCCCCCTCCCTCCCTTCCACAGAATGAAGAATTGTTAGCTTTCAGAGAGAGAAGCCAAGTGTTAGCCTATGTGGCCATACTCGACTCTGAGCCGAAGACCTGCGCGGTTAATATATAAGCCAGTTTGTTCATTTCAGAATATGTATTGGTACAAGTATTGGACTTATACCCAGTGTCTTGATCACTGGGCCCATTATGTAAATCTGGGTAACGATGATAATGTAGTCAGGGCTTTTTTATTGACCAAGTTGTGGAACGTTTCTTGTGCTGAATCTTGAAGTTATGCGCTCTTGGAACTCTGGCAAGGAAAGAGCCAACTGAGGTAAAGATGAATGGAATCAACTATAATTTCAATGCTCAAATCTGAAGATTTACTAAAACCGAGTTTCACATAGAGTAGTTTCCTGTGCCATTTTATATTTAGGCCCATTTTTGCTTGGTGTGGCTATCAGTTGGTGACTTTGATAATTTGAGATTGCAACTAGCAAGGCTACTTTTTTAAAAAGTTAAGGGAAGTTAAAGGGCTTGTACTTTCAAATTGAGTTGTATGTTAATTGGTTAAATAATTTGTGTTTAAAAATTTTGCTGGGTATGGTACTACTTTCAGCTCTTCTTTGAGTATGGAAACCCCTGTAGTTTAGACGCTTGGAGAAAAGAGATTTTCCTTAATTTTAATTCTTTCAGCCCTGTGTTTTAACATCTAAATAGGAATTTTGTTTTTTTTTTTTACTTTAAATAATAACATTTTCTCTTGTTCTTCTGGGTACGTCCTAAATTTCTGCTTTTTTCCCTAATACGAGTTCATACGCTTTCAAACACAACTCAGACACAGTTTCTAATACATAAATGACCTATTCCTAGGCTGATGCCTTGAGAATCCTATAAACAGTTGCTGGATGGTAACTTTAAGACAGTTTATAGCACTGCCCTTGAGATTAGGGACAAGGCAGCCTCCCAGAATCCTGAATGGATCTCCCTCTTTGGTAAACTGCTTTGGGTATTTTTTATGAAAGTTGAATATGCTGCTGTGCCTCAGTCTCAAGTGATCCTCCAGCCTTGTGTTGGGTAACCATTGGACATTAGGTGTACTGCCTGGAGTCCTGGGTTCAGATGACCTCTGCCCCTATCCTTCTTTCCAAGTCTCAAATGGGTGCGAGCACAGGCACACGTGAGGACACAGACATCTGTTTTCCCTGTATCTGGAGCCCCCAGAGGATCTGCTTCTCTGTGGCTTTAACCCTTTGATCATTGATTAAATATTTATTGAGCAACTATTTGTGTCAGCAGTGTGTCAGGCACTGGATACAGTGTTGAATAAGGCAGTTCTTTCTCTTAGGGAGTACAATAGTCTGATAGATGTGACGCATCTATAGACTGATAAGCATGTGTACGTGTTTAAGTATAGAAACTGGGTTGGAAGGATACATACCAAATGGTTAATGGGTTGGACGGAGAAGAGAGGACTCTGCTTTTACTGTATATGCCTAGATATTGTTTGAACTTGTTATGAGCATATATTATTTATGCTACTAAAAGAGAAGATGCATTGTGATAGGTACAAGAAGTATATAAAAATACAGTGGAGAAGTGATTAATTCCATGGGGAGCAGGGGCCAAGGAACACTGTTTGATTTTTTTCTTTGACTAGGAGGAGGGGGAAAATAGAGGGGTGGAAAGAGAGCTTTTCGTGAAGAAGAACTAGCATGTGCCCAAGACTGAAAAAGCAGCTTTTTTTGCCCAGGCCAGAGTGCACTGGCATCATCATAGCTCACTTCATCCTCAAACTCTTGGGCTCAAGCAATTCTCATGCCTCAGCCTCCCGAGTAGCTGGGACTACAGGCAAGAACCACTGTGCCTGGCTTGTCCAGGGTTTTGATAGTGACTAGCTTACAGCTGATCTCTGGGCACCACAGCTTTTCCTTCTTGTTTAAATATATTTGAACTATATTTAAGGTTTTTGAAAAGGGGTCATAATTGGCGGTTAGGTTTTCAGTGAACCTGGGCAAGTTTTTAAAACTCGTGATATAGAATAACTATAGACCTAGACTATAGTTAACTTTGTTTCAATAGGAATATCCCATTAAGTTGAAGTTTAAATAGTGGCGTGTAGTAGATTGTGAGGGTGAGGGTGGTATTTATGACAGCCGCCCTATAAATATTAATAAAGTGAACAGTTACGTTCTTGGGTCAGCTCTGGGATAGTCTGGACATTTTCTGTTCAGGTAATTAATTGGTAAGTTAGTTCTCAGTATTTGTGTGCACCACCAAGGGCACAATTGCATTACATACAGCTCACTGTGTTTTCCTCATCACTCCCAACTCCTGAGCCCAGATTTTTCTAAGTGTAGCTGATACCCTAGTAGAACCTAAACATGTTGAATCATTTGACCAGCAACACACTTGTTGATTGGAAACACATATTCAATAGGGCATCCTTTTATTCCTCTAATTCATGGGAGAAAATTAAATACCAAGAAAAAATACATGACCAGGGAATAAACCAGAGATTTTACCTAATTTATGTGGGATAAAGCACTTAATTCTTTGATACTCTGTGCATGTCAATACCATAGTGATATCATTTCTGAAGGTTTCCAGCACATTTTCGTTCTCTAACTTTTCTTAGATAAATGATAGGCGTGTAAGCCGAGTTTAGTGTAGAAAGCAGTCATATTAAGTGCTTCCCGTACTGTGCGGCATTTCTCCTCCACCTACAAAACATTGCCTTTTGGAAGAATGGATGGCTCAAGGGATTAGTGATGGGGAAGTGGAGGTTTTCACATTGGTTCAGATTTGACCTTGGTCAGTGATGCTTGAAAATCAGCACTATTTAATAGGCATTAAGGGAGCCCACTTTTTGATCCACTTCCAGTGGATAAATATCCATAGTTCTTTAATGCCATAGTTGCGGAACTAATTGGCAGAATTAAATGATTTAAGAACTTTACTCCCCTTTTGCCCTCAGAAAATAGTTGGTTGTTGTTTAAATCAGAATCTTGGAGACAGCATGAGTCATTTCTGAGGCTCTGAGACTGTAGCTAGCTTTGCAGCACTTACTGTATTGCAAGGTTTGTGTGTTTTGTATTGTTTTTAGGAGGTAAGACTGGGAGAAGGGCTATTTTTTCCTTCAGTTCACAATTTTCCCAAATTCAGGGCTTGCCATCTGACCCTAGACAAACTAAAAAAACAGTACTGGAGTCATTCATTGCCCAAGATTCATTCCCCTTTTCTCTGTGATTAAATAAAGGGAGCATAAGGGCCATCTATTTTCTGTCTCATCGTTTTTCCTCTCCTGAAAGAATTTCAGTGCATAAAGGTTTTTCTGACATCCTGCTTATGATTGATACAATGGACTTTTGCAGTGTGGCTCAAGTGAAATTAGTAGTGTTTTACGTTTACGCTCAGTAACTACCAGTCTTGATCACTCTGTATTTATAGAGCTTCCAGGGAAGGGTGTGCACTCAGGGATGATATATTACCTGCTAATTTGTTTGCTGAAAGATGGGCCCGTATATTTAGAATGATGACAGATGAGAATATTTGGCTAAGTGTATCAGTCAGTGTCTCATTTTTCAAAATATGAAAACTCCAGTATGCTGCTGTAAAAAAATACTGTGCCGTAGATGAATTTTACTTGCTAAATGAATTTCTGTCCTGGCAGATTTATTTATTTATTTTAAGAAGTCATCTTTTGTTATATCCTAACTTTGGTAATGAAAACTTTCAGCCAATTCTTTTTCTTCTTTTGTAGGTTCTGTTTGTCATTCCTGCAACTCACATTCCTTTTTCTTATTGCAGCAGTATTGGATACCAACATCTTTACCACATGAAGAGGGTCAAGGGCAGAAATCTGTAGGTCTAACTAGGTTTTGTTTTCTCTGTCTGTGGCCAAGAGGTGTAAACAAGGCCTTCAGTGAAGGAGAAAGGGGAAAAAAAACAATGGGCTTCCTCACCCAGCTGAGAGGCTTTAGGGTTGTCAGAGGAATACAGGCACCATCCAGGAAGACAGAAAAGCAGTGCTTACTCTCAGCAGGTAAAGATGCTGCTTGCTCCGGATGTCTCTGTGGACCTTTATTGAGCTGCTTCTCTCCTTGCACACTTAAAGCATCCAGAAATGTATTTAGCCTGGCTCATCTGAATAAACTGCCAACACAAAGAAAAGAAAAAGAAAAAGGTTGTTTTCAACTGTTACTTGCCAAATATATGATACCACCCTCTCCTTAGTAGGGACTTGGCTTAGGAACAGCAAGATTAGATAGTGAGTGAATAAAAGGTATTTTCTATTGTAGTTCACCTGTATTTAGCAAGTGATCTTTGAAATAAAAAAAAGTATAAGGATGTTTAGAATTAGCAGATCAGATTCAAGGTAAACCCATTAATGCTGTTCCTCAGTGACATGTTACTGATTTTCCTGGGACTATACTTGTAATCCATATGTTTTAAAGGTATTTACATTTGGAGTTGATCATAGCTACAGGGATAAAGTTTCTCCCTTGAACTCTGCCTGGTTTCCTTCTTGGAAACTTTCCCCAGCTTGTCTGATAGCTCTAATAGGATTCTTGGGATCCCAGCTAGCCTGCCAGCCAGGCTCTGAGATGTGATGGTGGAGGTAGGGTAAGGTGTTGCTGGAAGGTGTTGGGTTGGGTACAGTATAAATAAAATGAAGATAAAATGCAAGGAATGCTTCTAGGACCCGTGATTTCAAGATTTCACGACTCTCAGTAGTTATGACTTGAAGCCAGTCCTTCAGAGGAGAACCTACTGTATCATCTGTTTCTACCACACAGAGTGTTAGGGAAATACTTTAATTTTTCTGATCCTGCCAAATGGAAAGATAGGCAGGCCTACTGAAGCAGCTGTTTTAGGAATAGCATTTTCTCTTAGGAAATTAAAATGATAAATTCTTTCTAACCAGTCACCCCCTGCATGTAAAATTACATGTGTATCTGGGAAGTGAACCTTCTACAATTAAAAATATTTACTCCTTTGTTTGCATTTGCAGTTTCTTTGTTACACTTCTGGATCTGTTTAGCCAATGTCTCTGAAGTTGTCATTGCTGGTGCTAACAGTTCATTGGTTGCCTGTTTATATTTATGAAGTGGTTTCTTAAGTCCCGTTGGTGTGATAGATCAAATTTTAAATCCCTTCACCTGTTACTTTTGAGATACAGAGCTTTAACTTTTGGTTTTGGAAGTGTAAATTATTTTTAACTCTTTTTTTTTTGGTGAGGACAGCTTGAATGATGGTGGTAGTGCAGGTAGTGGCAGGAATGGAAGCAGGGATAGCAGAATTCAACTACATTTTAAGTTACTTAATTTTCTTTGCTGTGCTATGTTTTTGCCTTTGGTTCTATGTAGCCGATGACTGGAAAATTACACTGATTATAAAAATGATTTTATTCTGGAAGTTACAGAGTCACTAAGTATAAGGACATAGCCCTTTTCACAAGCATAGCTCTCTGCACTACACTGTAAATGTTGACATATGTGGCTTTGTGTATTTCCTCAACAATAAATGTGATTAAATAAAGCATGAAAAATATTACATATAAAATATTTATACAAAGAGAATATTGGAATTCTTGTGTCTGAGGTTACACTTAGGATTCTCCCCATCTCCCATTGGTGATCCTCCTTACTTCTGGCCCCTAATCCCCCAGCCCCCCCAAAACCAAATAAACCAAAAACCAAAACTCTGCATTCTTCAAAAGGATCAGAGAGAGTTAATTATAGTGATATGCAGACAATCGTAGCTGTTGGTCTGTCCCAAAGCCTACAGACGGTTCTTATTTCATAAGCAGAGATAATTTGTTTTTCTCTGTGTGCCATATGGTTTTGCAACTGCAGAGATCAAACAGATTTGTGGGTGTAAACTTCAGTTCTGTACTTAAAAAAATTTGAGTCGTGTGGAGATTTTCATAATATGCTTGAATCATTGATGCCAACCAGGTCTGTTGGAGTCAAGGATCCCTTGTCAGTTCTGTGAGCACTATGTATGGTGGTTTTTATTTGCCTTGGACTTTAAAAACAACTTTGAAAAGGAAACTTGGAACACAAATTGTCAACTGGAATGCAATGATTATTTGTTTTTTTATAAAGATGATGATTAAAACCAGCAATCATTGGCATAGAAGAATAATAGTTCTGAGGCTGCCCAGGTGGTCTCTGGAAAAGACTAGAGTTTTTTCTTAATCAGAGAAGTTTTAATTACACTGATTTATTTTGGAATTATTTTGGGGATAGTCTTCAGAATTAAGAGTTTGAGTTTATTGATTGCTGTTTTTGAAAGGGGGAAAAGAATACGTGTGCCAGTGATTCCCTCGTTTTTAATGTCTGTATGTATGTGCTCTGTCTTGCTGGTCATGTCTGTGATTTTTAATACAGTGCTCAGTTTATCTAAAGTAGATACATATTCTCTGGTCCTTTTGTTTTCCAATTATAAAAGTTAACAGTGTATCCAAATGATCTAAACTGTCTCCATTTATAGAGATAAAGTTTGATAAACTCTCTGCTTGGAATGCCTTCTCCTGTCAGCACGCAGTGCTCCCACCTTAAAATCTTTGATAAAATATTATTCCCTGAGGACCTTCACACCCAGCTTCTTACACTATTAGGCTTTCTGGGCACACCCTATATAGGCTTTTTTTGTGTGTGCAGCAGCTACCACATTTGTAATAATTCTTTAATTTTGGTTTACCTGGCTCTCCTGCTGTTTATCTGGCTCCAAAAAGCAAGGAATTATTTGTCTTATTTTCGGCTCTCTTCCCAGCTCTTGGCTCATAATGGGTGCTCGGTAAATATTTGTTGAATAAATGACAGTATAGTTGGTATAAATAATGCTTACTTAGTATGTATAAATATAACTTTTTTCCTTTTGCTGATTTTCATATACAACATCTTCCAAAATAGCAGTTGTGGCTATTTTTTTTTTTCTTTTTAAAATGACTACATACCTTCTGTTTGCATGTATTCAAAAGATCTGGTGCCTGGGTATCCAGATGTTGTTCCTGATTTTTTTTTTTTTTTTCCTACTTTAGCTTGTGCATGGCAATGATTATTTTGCTGTTTCCCAGGCTTATAATTCCAGAACCCTCAGCAGAAATAAGCAGACAGTAATGAATTTCTATGTAAATCTCACAATATGTTTCATCTTTGTTGGTACAAAGAACAAGACCTGAGACTACTTGAAAAGTACAAGATTGTGGTATGAGCTGTTAGAAATCATGTCATCCAGTTTCCCCTCATTTTATATCTAATGAAACCAAGGGCATAGGGAGTGTACCTGGCTTTGCCCAAAGTAAAATGACAAGTTTGGTTAGTGTTTGAGTAGAGTTAAGAACCCAGTCATCTGACTCTCTTTTTGCTACAGAACCTTTGTATTTGGCAGAAAATCAGTTTTTCTTGTTCACCAAAACTTTGTTGTGTGTATCAAACATTCATGAATGACTCTTCCTTAATGTATTTTATACTCTCTCAGGCAATGGTAATAACAGATATCAACTCTTTTTTTTTTTTTTTTTTTTTTTTAAATAGAAGGGGTCTTGCTCTGTCATCCAGGCTGGAGTGCAATGCCGCAATCATAGCTCACTACAGCCTTGAACTCCAAGTGGTCTTCCAACCTCAGCCTTTTGAGTAGCTGGAACTGCAGATGCCAGCTACTGCACGCGGCTAAAAGTGTCCCATCTTTTAAAAGTACTCAAGCATGCATTTTCCAAAGAAGTATCCTTTACTCTTTTGCTTCAGGAACACAAATATTCCAAAATACTTATATTGATATCAATATTTTAACATGGATTCACATTATAAAGCATAGAATAACTTTATTTTTATACGAAGTTATTTATAATAAACACAAATTAGAGAAACTACCCAGTGAAGAATGATTCCCCAGGGGCTATATCCCGTGAAGCCCCCTTTTTCTGCCACAGGTCCCTTGGCCGTAAATGTGGACCCAGGGCAGGATAAACCAACCATAGGGTCTCAACTACCGTCACCCGAGGCCTTTTTGTGAAAAAACAAGCAGTGGTCACGTTATCCAAGTCAGGCCAATTGAGACCCTTCACCAGGATTGTGCAGAAGCTATGAGAAAGATGCTCTCCCCTTCCTCTCTGTTTGCAATGCTGGCAAGTTTCAAATTCAAAGCAGTTTCCAGTCGTGGTTCCTTCCAGTCGCGTGGAAACAGCTTGCTAGTGAAAATGATGCCAGCAAGTTTCTCAGAGTGGGCATAACGAATATGAACTGCATTTACTAAGTGGTATTCCAGGGATGTCCTTCAGGCTGTGGTTGTAAAACTACCACGTACTTAAGAATTTCCTGGGAGTTTGTTTAAAAATGCAGATTCTTGATTTCTACCCCAGACTGAGACTTTCTGGGGTCCAAGAATCTGCATTTCACACAAATATCTTAGAGGATTCTAATGCTTTTGGGTGTTGTTGAATTGATAAGAGCCTATTCTTCAAACTGGCAGCTGATGATTTGATGCTGGTTTGTATTTAGGTGCAGATGAGGTTTAGGTTTATTGCAATTAAAAAGTTGTATTGCAATTAAAGTTTAGAAAGATGGTTCCTCAAGGCCAAATATGGGGCCACATTTATTATGGCAAATGATTTGTTAAAAAGAAATTTTCTTTCCTAAGGATGTAATTTTTGGGAATGGCTAGGGAGTGTTGTAGTGGCCATTGAAATCAATGGTTCCATAGTCATATTCCTGCCATCCCATGTCTCTGGGCTACAGTCACAATCCTGTCTTTGGCTTCCTTCCTGGAGCCTCCTTTTCTCTTTATAGCCAAGTGTAGGCCTGAATGAGTGGACAGGAGCGGGCGATAGTGTCCATAGCAATCTCTTTATTTAAGAAAGTGCAGTCTGTACACTTATTTTTGGGTTTTCCTTAGTCACCAATACAGTGTTATCCCCCTCCCCAATTATTTTCCGTATATTGTCTCCTGATTCAAGATAAGGAATAGAAAGAAGCCCTGAGAAGAGAAAGTGTGACCTTCTCCCAGGAGTTTCTTCTCAGTACTTAACTATCTCCTTGTATTTCTTGCTACTAGATTTTTCTGTCTTTGGAACACAAAGGCTGAGGCAATGGGGAAAAGCCAGGGTGGAATTCTTTGATAATTAAAATACCGTTGGTGGTGTTTCTCTCCCTTAACAATGGTTAACTTAGGTAGGGTTTTTATGGACCCTGTTGTGTTTTCACTAGCCGTGTTTCTCTAAGAAGGGACAAATGTGGTACCTAAGATGTTCTTGTTTGTTCCTTCCAACTAACTACTAGCCTGAAATAGGTAAGGGGAAGTAGCTATTTATAAAGATGTGGGCTTGAGCCCATGCAGTGAAAATCTAGACAAGGGTGCGGTGATAGTAGCTGTAGCAGTGATTGTGGTGAGGCTACTAATGATGACGATGTAGCAGAAGCTGTGTGTCAAGCAATGCTTTAAGGGTTTTAAATGCATTTACTCATTCTATTTTTGCAAAACCTCCATTGGGTAATGCTGATTATAATTCCCATTTTATAGAATGGAGAACTAGACCACAGAGAAATTTAAGTAGTTTAAGTTAGTAAATTGCAGAGCCAGATTTTAAAACCAGTTAACCTGCCACCAGATTCCATGCTTCTCAACCCCACGGCCCCACTGTGTTCTGCCCTCTTACCAAGTTAGCAGTTCACAGCACCTGACCAAAAGCTGGTCTTTAAAGGGAGAATGGTGGAATTCGAGGACTCTGGGTCTGTCTTGTATGACCAGGGCATGGGTGGGAAAGTGCAAAGCCTGTGGAGGAAGTCATGTTCCTGAGACTCCAACTGCAGGTACAAACTTAGGAGCTATTGTTAGTTAAAGGCTAGAAAGGTAGGCTGCCGCCTTCCTCCAAGTGAGTATCATTGTATGCAGTAGACTGCTACTGGTGTAACTCTGTGGTCTTCAAATCTTGTGCCAATATATAAATTTCATCCTAAGTTTAGGTTGTTTCCAAAGTTATGATTTTGGGCGTATTGTAAAAATTGACATTTAAAAATAAACCTTTCACATGATATACTTATGTATACCTGATACAAATCCAATATTTTGATACCATCCACCATTCATTAAAAAATGAATAATCTCTCTTTTTTTTTTTTTTGAGACAGAGTCTCACTCTGTTGCCCGGGCTAGAGTGCCGTGGTGTCAGCCTAGCTCACAGCAACCCCAAACTCCTGGGCTCAAGCAATCCTACTGCCTCAGCCTCCCGAGTAGCTGGGCCTATAGCCATGTGCCACCATGCCTGCTTAATTTTGTTTTTATATATGTATTTTCAGTTGTCCAGCTAATTTCTTTCTATTATTTTTAGTAAAGACGAGGTCTCGCTCTTGTTCAGGCTGGTCTCAAACTCCTGAGCTCAAATGATCCTCCTGCCTCTTGGCCTCCCAGAATCCTAGGAATACAAGCATGAGCCACCACACCCAGCCTATATAACTTTAGATGGATATCGATTCTTTGGGTTAGATTGCTTATTCTCAAAGGTATGACTTTATTCACATAAGAATAAGTGATGTCAGGTATAAAATTCAAGAAACATATTTTGAATGCCTACTATCTACTTTGGTATACAAGATAGAAATTACA